>CATIWQ010168210.1:0-17466 GCA_949673415.1 Euphorbia schlechtendalii | reverse complement strand
CTTGAAAATTAAGGTTTCTTTTTCAAATCAACAATAAATTACATATGTTAAAAATATTTATATTGATTTTTAGTTATTTTATGTTAAAAAAATTAATATATGGAAAAAAAAATAATTTAAAATAAAAAAATATAATTTTGGTTTAAAATCGAACCGAACCGAAAACCGAACCGAATTATTTCGGTTCAGACCGAACCGAACCGAAATAATTCGGTTCGGTTTTCGGTTTTAAAATTCCCCCCGTTTGGTTTTTGGTTCGGTTCGGTTCGGTTCGGTTTTTAAACCAAACCGAGTTTTGCTCACCCCTATGTACAAGGAGATGATTATTGAATGATTGTGATGCAAGAGGAGCTGGATCAGTTCAAGGGTAATGATGTTTGAGATCTAGTTCCAAAGCCTAAAGGAAAATCAATCATCAATACCAAATGGATTTTTAAAAACAAGCTTGATGAAGATGGCATTGTTATCAAGAACAAGGCCAAACTTGTTGCTCAAGGCTACAATCAGCAAGAAGACATTGATTATGATGAAACTTATGCTCCTGTAGCCCGGCTTGAAGCTATTTGAATCCTATGTGCTTTTGCATCCCATATGAACTTCAAATTATTTTAAATGGATTTCAAGAGTGAATTCCTAAATGGATTTATTCAAGAGGAAGTATATGTCCGCTAACCTCCAGGCTTTGAAAATCCAAAGAATCCTGAGTATGCCTTCAAATTGAAGAAATCTCTCTATGGATTGAAGCAAGCTCCAAGAGCTTGGTATGAGAGGTTGACCAATTTCCTTATTAGGAAAGGCTATAAAAGAGGGAAAGCAGATATGACTTTGTTATCTGGAAAAGAAAGGAAGATGTTTTGCTAGTTCAATTTTATGTTGATGACATCATTTTTTGAGAAACTGATGAGAAGCTGTGCAAAGATTTCAGTAAGTAGATTAAGAGTGAATTTGATATGTCAATGATGGGAGAGCTCAACTTTTTCCTTGGATTTTAAATTAAGCAGAGTGAAGATGGAATCTTCATCAACAAAGCATAGTATGGCAAAGAAATCCTGAAGAAGTTCGATATGGAGCATTCGAAGCCAATGTCCACTCCTATGGCCACAGATACTATCTTAAGAAAAGATGAAGCTGGTAAACCGGTAGAAAGTAAGTTCTACAAAGGTATTATCGGTTCCATTCTATATATAACTACTAGTAGGCCTGACATTCAATATGTTGTGTGCTATTGCGCACATTATCAAGCTGACCAAAGAGAATCTTAGTTAGCAACTGTTAAGAGAATTCTCCTGTATTTGCAAGGTTCTCTTGATGCAGGTCTTTCCCAATAGTACAAATTTCACTCTAAGAGGATTCACAGATGCTAACTATGGAAGAGACAAGCTTGACAGGAAAAGTATCACAAGAGGATGTCATTTCCTTGGAGAATGCCTTGTCTCATGGTACAGTAAGAAGTAAACTTCTGTTACATTGAGTACAACTAAAGCTGAGTACATAGTAGCAGAAAGTTGTGTAGCACAACTGCTATAGATTAAGCAGCAGCTAGCTTCGCTGAGTCTATATCTTGTAAACTATGTAATACTTAGCATTACATGCCTTTTCTTACTCTAAGGCATAGATTTATTAAAAACTTAGTAAACTGAGTCGTTTTCCCTTAAAAAAACTCAAGAAAACTTGTTTAATTAAGAGTCTACTTAGTACTCAATTAATTTCACTATCCTAGATAGTTTGTTATTTCCAAAACATTTTATGTACTATGAAGTACTATTAACTTGGGTTCAACAATCTCCCCCATTTTGGAACAGATAACAAACTAGGTAGTAGAAGAAATTAATTGAATAAATAGTTTAAAGAATAGAGACACCTGATAAATGATGTAAGACTCCCCCAAGTTGAGTGAACTCCTTAGTTATCATAGACTCCCCTATACTGAGTGGATTCTCTTTAGTCTGCTTAACTCCCACATACTTAGAAAAATTTTCTTCGAATTGGGACTTTGTCTTACTTCATCTTTTCTTTGAAGTTGGTCTTTTCATTAATTCTTGCAACATTTTATAATAGAAATAGTAGGCATTAATCAACAAATATAAAGTTAAGCAGCTCTTAACTTGGAAATAGAACAAACTTCAATTTTTATTGATACCAAAACTTATGTAGTACACAATATGTGTTTTACACTAAGTGATTACATTTAATCCCTATTACAAGTTTACCTATGCTAGACTATAGTTATTTACGAGACTGATAGGAAGATTATCCGCTGGTTTTTGGATAGGTGCTTTGATGGTGTTGTTGATGTTGTTGCTGTTGATGCTGAGACTATTACAGTTGAGGATGCTCATGCCTTTCTAAAAGAGAATGTCTATATTGTTGAGTGATCCTCATATCATCTTCCACTACTTTCTCCCCCTTTATTATTTAACCTTTCACTATTTGATCAAGGCACCGATTAAAAGAGTCGATAACAGCTTGGAAGTTTTCTTATTTTCCTCTAATGGCTAGAGATATCTCTGACTCTAGCTGTTCTTTTCCCTTTAGCGATAGAATTTCTAGATCATTAAGTTCTTCAAGAAGTAGATGATGACACCGGGTGAGATGAGCTATTTGATCGAATGCTTGATAGGAAAATTGTTGAAAGCATTGCACCAGATCTCTAAAATCTGAAGTAGAGTGAGCTATCTTCGGTTTTGCTTTCCATGTCAATTATCCTTGGGCAGAAGTTATTCATGGTCTTCACCGTGAATTCAATATCCTTGAATCATACATCTCAGTGGTTAGCAGTTGATCCACAATATTCTTCATGTCATAAGGAAGATCCTTGATGGTATTTAGCTTTTTGTGCATAGAGAGACCATTTTCTAGGTTGAGTGACTTAGTTAGCGCAGGAAAAAGTTTGCCCATCACATCTAAGAGAGCTTTCTGCATGTTCTTTGATGAGTTATCAGTGTTGTCATTGATCACTTTGCAGGCTAAGTTAAAATTCTATTCAAGCTCATCCAGATTCAACATAGGTTTCTCCACTGTCTTTGCAATCTCATCAACAGTCTTAATTACCCTCTCAACCTTCTTGTCACAGCTTACCATCAACCGAGACATACTCTCCATTAGTTTGAACATGTTGTGTCAAGGCCCTTGGTGACTGTAACTTCCTTGTACAGATTTCTTATTTTGAAGTTAATGCTCCTCTTTCTTTTGGCCTACTCTTTGCCAAACTTGTGAAACTGCGCAGCTTGAGTTGCTAGTGTGGTTTTCAAGATACTCAACTACTTTGCAGCACCATCTATACTACCCTTCACCTTTTCTACTACCACGTTAGCGATAACAGTAGATGTGGGTGTTAAAGAAGATAGCCACATTGACCTGAGCTACAGAATTAGAAAGTCCAGTTAAGATTACCACCACCTTGTCTATAAGGCTTTTTGCGCTCTCTTTTTCTAGATGATTACGGATGGCATACAAGCTTCCTTGAATCTTCTTGATTCTTCGTAGTAAATTGATTAAGATGGAATACTAGAGTGCGCATCAAACTTTGGTAGCTTAGCCTTTGATCTTGCGAAAAAGTCCATCAATTCTTGAGATAGTATCACTTCGCTTACTACTCCATCCAACTCAGCATCAATTTTAAGAGTTAGTATTTCTTCCTTGCCAACTCCCTAATCTGAGTCAAGATGGAGCGAGTTGCAGGAGCGAGTTGCTTCATCGGTTGTAAAATTTGTCTTAGCAACCTCCTCATCTACTTTTCCTTGCTGAGTAAAGTTCTTAGCTTTAGGAACTTCTCTAATCAGAGGGATTAGAGGGGTAGAGGATGGATTTGAAGAAAAGGTAAGTTTAGAGATATTTTGTACATTTGAATAAAAGGGGGTTGGTTTTGATTTTATAGGGTAAGGAATGATAGCTGTTTGAGTGTTAGGAGGAGGTAAAGAATGGGTGGCAGTTTGTTGAGAATATTTTGGACAAGAAGGGCAATAAATTGGGGAATATAGAGTTTTAAGAATGTGAGGAGGAGAATTTACAAGAGAGGAAGGAATTTGGGAATTTACAAAGTGAGGGATTTCAAGATTTACAGGAGAAGAAGGTATTGGATTTATAGAAGAAATAGGGGAAGGATTTATAGGTATCTGTAGGTTATCTGATTGACCCAGGGATGGGTCAGCCTTAGGTAACTCAGCCTGAGAAGGAAGAGACATAGTCTGAGTCTGAATTGGGTTTGGGATGCTAGATTTGCGAAGAGTAGGATCTTCCTAATTGATTATTTCTACTTCATCAGCATTCTCATCACTACTCACCACTTGAACATTCTTCTTGATTAGGCAAGTGGTGGTAGAGTGCTTGAGCTAAGTGCCCCTTGCTTTGGAAAGGACTTCTTCCACATGGGCATTAGCTTTAGAGTTAATGGTTTCAGAACTCTCTTTGCATTTCTTAGAGCTCCCATGTCCCACGTCATCCTCAGCTACCTTAATGTGAGTGGACGACATGGAGCGATGGGCCGAGAGCACGCTATTGAGAGGCATGGCCCACCAGGGTGTTTTTTAAGTTGAAAATAAAGGTACCAGGTCGGGGAACAGGGAGAAGTTTGGTTGGGAAAGCGAAAAACATTTTTAGATCGGTCAAACCCGAATCCGCCATCTCTTAGTGTAGAGTCGCCACCTGGATTAGCTCTTTCTAAGAATTAAAGTCCTGTGAGGCTTAACGTCAGGGGACGGCCCACTAGACATAGAGATTCAAGTTCGGGATAAGTTGCTGATTTCTTATTGGATCACATTATATTATATCAATAGAAAACCATATTTCTTAATTGTGCATATTCGCACTTATGTCGTTTTTGAGTTTATAATGTATGATTTAACGTGTATGCGGTAAGTAGTAAATTCATACATAAAGCAGTAAATAAATGCGGAAAAGTAAAGATTAAAAATTACATAACCTCGGGGGATGCAACCACCCGCCTAATCTATTAATTACATTTCTAAACAATAATTAAAATTTTTAAACCTGAAGGAAAATAAAACCTAGGCATACATCTAAGTTGCATCCACAAGGGTTAGCACATGGCATATCACAATATTTACACGTTTGATCGATTTAATTTTGATGAGGCCCATGTGGTTGAATTAAAAATATTGATGATTGAAAATTCTTATTTTGACTATAAAGATTCATTTTTATTAACACATTTGTTGGTCATTTTTTATTAGTGAAAATGACTGCATGGCAAAGTGTGAGGCCTGTTATCTGGGAATAACTTTTATTCCCTTCATGGGGGTACTCTAACATGTATTTTCATAAATAGAAAATAAGAAGGATAAATATTACAACAATATTTACAGAGTAATAAAATAAAATAATCCCTAGGTCCACATTTAAAAAATATTAAGAAAAATCAAGAAGCATGAAATAAGCGGCTCTAGGAACTTAGAGGCTTACCCTTTCTGCGTAAATCCACTTCGGCGTATCCATATAATCCCCGAGAGCGTTCCTTGTTTGTTTTTCAATTGTGTTTGTGTGAAAAATAAATGTTTATTTATCCAAAAGATAATCAGACTTGGGTTCTCATTTTATTTTAGACCCAAGAATATAGGAGGATTTTTAGAAGAAATAGATGGATGTCGATTTGAAAATCATAAAGTTTCGGAATCCAAACATGTTATGGATCAGAATTATTTGAAAGAAAATATTTTCTTGTTGTTGTTTTTCATGAAAATAGAACTTTTCTCTGAAATTTTAGAGCTCCTTCAATCAAAAAACATCCTGGTATATATAGGGAAAAATCGGGTTCGCTGGAAAATTCCAGTGAGCCACTCATTAGAATTTCCAGCAAGCTGGCTGGAATCTAGCAAGCCTCGCTAGAATTTCTGGCGAGGGGCTAGCTAGAAATTCTAGCGAGCCCTCATGGCTCGTTGGAATCCAACAAGCCGACGCACCGGGCTTGCCTATTCTACCAGCCCAGTTTAGTCTGGTTTTTTCTTGATTTTTATATTTATTTTTTTATATATTTTTAAATTTATTTATTTAATAAATTTTACAAAAATCTTTATTTTTGAATTAAAGTCCTTAACATAATTCGATGACGAGGAACATTCCCATTCTGAGATCTTCAGATAATAAAAAATTGTGTGATTCGAGGATAAAAATCCCAAAAAGCCATCAACATTGAACGCGTGAGTTGGTATAAAATCCCCTTGCTCACAGCTGCCCCTCGTGTGATAATTGCTAGTTGTATAACAGTATGATCACACGAAATGGAGCGAAGGTATTGAGAAATAAACCTGACTGGTGCGACTAGTGATTTCTTTAACCCTAATCGGTGATGACATGGGTTTTCCTTTCCGGTGTCGTATCCTCCCAGGATTGTCCATTTCTTTCTTCAAAATCCCTTGGTGCTTGATGCCCCCTATGGGCGGGTTGACCGTTTCATTCTGCGGCATCCTTTTAATAAACGACAACTGTTTCTTTCTTCGGTTGTTATCATCATGTGCCCCTTATGAGTAGACCTTCAACTGGTTTTGACCGTTGGAACTGCTGGAGCAAGATGCCTAAATCTATTTCAAAAGCGATCTCATTGAGATAACCGTTTCTTTCTTCGGTTATGTTTCCTTAGTAAAGTGTTGACATGTGTCCTTTGACAAATCATAGAAAAGTATAATGTTAATACATTTTGTGATGCATGTTTTAACTATTTGATTGAGTTTGTGTGAAGCAAAAATTTTTGCCCCTTTAATAAAAAATTAAAACATTAATGAAGGAATGAATTTAATGAAAATTCAGGGATGTCCCAGAGACCGCTCCATTGTTTTAGGAGGCTTTTGTGATGCAATGTTGACTTTAGGCTTGAGTGGGCCATCATCTTTCTTGGTGTTTGCAGATTCCCCAAGTTGAGGTGGAGTTTCTTATTTACTAGGAGATGTTGCCCCAGTTTAGCACCTTCTTTACCTGTAATTGACGTGATGCAAATGTAATGTATGAATGATTTTATGCATGAAAAATATTTATCATATGATGTATGTTCGTCTGTTGCAGGCGTTATAGGCTTTATCCATTGAAGAGCTTTCTCTTGTACTTGCGCGTGATTGCCCCTAGGATTTTTCTTTGTTGGGGATTCGATGGATGACTTCCTCAGAGTGATGACAATGGGTTTGTTGAATCAGATTCGAGTTCAGAGTTTGAATCTGGTTTGATCAAGATGAGTCGTTGACCCTGCATTATGTTGGCAATGATCGCTTGGAAGCCATTTACTTGAAGTGTTAGAGGTATAAGATGTCACATACCCTTCCAAAGATGAGATGTTGGATTTGATATTTCTTTAGTTCTTAATTTCGCATAGACCACCCTTATGGTTTTTTATCTATAGACTGCCCTTTCAGGTTTTCAATCCAGCAGACTCATTTTTTTATTTTTATTTTTTCATCATTTTTTGGGATGTTTACTTGCGATATTCTACCATTGGCATGCAAGCAATCAAGATAAGCATATTCATAAAGATTCAACAATAATGACAATTCATTTATGAGCTTAACAAGGGTATAAACGTTTTAAATGATTTGACTCCTGCCATTGTTTAGCCCTTTCAGGTATTCTAACCAATGTGGTTCTCTCAATGTCCTAAGTTTTGCCTGAGCCACCCTTTTTAGATTTTCAACTCAGTGGATTATTCTTTTCTGTTTTGAAAAGAGTCCCTAATTTTTGCTCAACTAATAGAGTGCTAATTGATAGGCTAATTTATTTTTTATTGGTACTGCTTTTTACCGATTTATTTCTTTCACCTATGCATGATAACAATTTTTCCAGACTTGGTTGATTTGGTAGATCGGTCATCGTCCATGTCCACAACTTCAGTTGTTGTTTCATTCAGCATTTCTGATGGATTGGTTGGTGCTCGTGTTGCTTCACTAGCTTGAGGTTTATTCGATAATGAGTGTTGATCACCAGCGTTTCCTTTTGAGTTAAATTGTTCCCCAATGATAGGTGATATATCGGAGATTAGATCTGATAGCTTGATTCCATCAATGGTGAACGATTTTCGTTAAATGACGTTCCTTCCATAACAAAGTGATCGACCTATAAGTGTTGGTGGGCTATGTAATGAAGTTGTTGACGTGTTCAACGATCTCATTCTTTATGTCTTTAACATTGCGCCGATGGTTTGACCTCAATTTGCTTTGTTGACATTTTGGTCTTATTCTGCTTTGATCATTTTGATCTTTGTTTGACCGATTTAGTAGTCGGCAGATGTTTCGTGCTTGGTGATCTGTCTGTCAATCTTATGTCTTTGGCGAGGAAAATGCTTTCACTTGTCATCTAAGTACATGTTTTTATCTCTCTCTTTCTCTCAAGAGTCAAATCATTTGAATTTATTGTAATTGTGAGGAATCCATTTATACCCAAATTAAATTCATGACATGATGTGTCACATGTGCTAAAAATATTATGTATATGCTTATGAGAATGTGTGATGCCATCAATAGAATATCAAGCAAGTAAACAAAGTTTAATTTATTCAAAAATTCAAAAGCCTTGTTGGGGAAGAAGCTAAAAGATAATTTATTACATCATCAATCATGGGTCATTCTAGTGCCCCTTAGATGTGTTCATGGATTAAAAGTGCTCCATCCTATCCGCCTTCTCAAATACTTCTTGAAAGCTTGAAAAGATGTCTAACCCAAACTTATTCCTGTATGATGGCATTGCACTGTCCAGAAGCTTCGTTATCATCTCCGGTAGACTTAAGCGTGCCCGAAGCCTGACTTGTGTGGCCATCCAACGCGCATAGTAGGATTTGAAGCTCTCACCTTGCTATGTCCTTATAGCCTCCAGATATTGCATTGTGGTTTCCATTTGAGTGTTGAAACCATAATGCCCTATCATAGCCTAAGCAAGGCTATTCCAATCAGTAGCTATGTCCAGTGGAAGGTGGTTGTACCATTCATTGATTGGGTGGCCCAAGGTGACAACAAAGAGCTTAGCCATCATCCTTTCACTGACCCTTAATTCCCTCATCACTATCTGATAATGCATTGAGTGAGCACGCAGGTCTCCAAAGCCCACATACTTTTTAAATTATGGCACCGCAAAGTTTGGGGGCAAGCTGTCTTCATCCCTAATCATCGGCTACTCAAGGAATGTGTTTATTAGATAACCACCATGAGTGGCCAAGAATTGTTGCCACAATTCTGCCATGCCTAGTTGTTGGAGGATGGCATTACCAGTGTTTGAATAAATGTCGTATTGCCCCTGGCGGAGGGCCAACAAAACGGGCAGCTGCGAGGTAGCCTTGAATTGTGAGGCAAATGGCGCGCTCCAATTAGGAATGGATTGTTGGGCTACTCCTTGATAAAAAGGTCCTGGTGTGAACATTGGCTGACCAGGATGACTTTTTCCTGCCCCGAACTAGTACAAGGTAGTAGGAGCTGAGGGCACCATGTGTGAGGTGGGAGGTCCCCTTATTTTAGGCCAAGTAGTCGGATTGATGTTGTTAAGGGTGACCTCCGGGCTGGACACCACATTTTGAGCCCTCCCGGCGTGTTGGCTAATAAGCGATGCTAGCGCTGTTTGTAAAGGTTTTCAAGGTAACTGCAATCTCAGCGCTCACCGACGATTGATGTGTCTTTTGAGAGCTTTATCCCGTAAGGATAGGGTGATCCTTCTCTGCACCTTCTTCTTGTGGATTGGTGATAAATGTATAATTACACTTATTATTATAATAATTTTACACATTAAACATTATAGTTTAAGTCATTTTTATACTTCATATAAAAGATTTCATGTGGTATGTAGTTTTTTATGCAAATGCAGCTATTAGGTAAATCTTGGGAGTAAAATGATCAAAAGAGGAATTCAATGAAAAAAGAGTGCAAAATGTGCAAAAAGATGCGTGGAACCAAAGGATTTGGCAAAAGAATCGAAGATGTCAAAGATCGGTAGAAATCGTGAAGAGGATTCATGTGAAAAAGGCATGTCACGATCATGACACACATATCACGGTCATGAGTTGTTAACTTTTACTACAGAAAGGTGCCAATCAAGTGTTCAAGGTTGTGACATATATTCGCGGTCGTGACCTTGATGATTTTTGGTCAACTCTTATCTTCTTTCAACCGTCGGATAAAATCGATCAACTGCCATCAACTGTCAAACGAATAGACACCTATTGGAAATCAACCAATCATGAATAGGTGCATATCCATTATGGATAAGGTCAAAGCCTTTAATCCAATCATAAAGAAGTGATGCAATCTTTCACCAATGGATACGACTCTTCATTTAGATAGAGAGTAAAATATCTAGATTTCGCTACGTTCATAAGTGTTAGAGAGAAAATGTATAAGTGATTCAAACCCTATTTCGATCACTAGATTTCTCTACATATTCGAGGGATTATTGTATAAGTGTAATTGTAAATAAGTTATCAATAAAATTTTTCATTCTTCAATATTCGTTTGTTCGATATTCATAAAGAATAGCATCCTAGCGGAGGTTCTGTATGAGTCGAGACCGAATTTAAAGTAGATGCATGAATTGTGGGAATTGACAACTCCTATTAAAGAGTGGATACTGTTTGATCGACTTTAGCTTTCACTTCCATACCTTACAACTTTGCTTTGCTTTCTACTTATACTTTCTATTTCAAAGTTTATGATATGTCTATGTGTCATAATGTGTGTTTTGTGTTGAGTCTTTTTTATTAATCAAGTTAGATGCTTTTGAGTTAACTTTAAGAGTAATTTCAAGGTTAACGAGATTGTGTATGATCACTAGATCTGTGATTATAACGCTATTTAGTGAGCCAACATTTTTGGAATGGTAAATTTCTAAATGTGAGAGTGACCCGTACTAAGCATAGTAATATTGTTATCCAGGTTTATATAATCATCTTAATTCATTTGCACTAGATTTAGAAAATTCATTTCATGTGTTGCTTTGCTATGAATAAGTGAATATCTGAGTGTTTAGAACCGAATCTGTTAAATTAATCTAGTGTACGTAATATCTTTGAGGATTTTGTATGTTTTCTTTACTATACTTGTTTGTAGGGAATATCTATATACTTTTTATCTTTTCTAATCTTTCATACATTTGTTTATCCATCCATCATTCCAATCTTCTAAACTAAATTAGATTATTTTCTTTTGTTCCGTTCCTCTTGTTGATCTTTAGAGCTTGTTCCTTCCCTGTGGGATCGATATCTTTTAAAACTGCATCGTAACTGTATACTTACTGTTATCATAATTTTTCTATTTGATAAGAGGTATTGACAACACCTATACTTTAAAGCCAAAATCTTGCAAACAAATTATTAAACTTATCAGTAGAAAAGTGGTGAACAAGTTTTTGGCGCCGTTGTCGGGGAAAAGTCTTTCGGAACGAGTATAGCTAAAAACTTGCGAACAAGTTTTTGGCATCGTTGCAGGGGAAGGTAAGTGCTTTCTATAGATCTAATTACCGGAGATATGGTACATTTTCTAATTGTATCTATTTATTTCTTTTCTATACTATACAATTTTCTAAACTTATCTTAGTTGTGAAAAGTTTATGAAATAATCATCTTGGAGATGATACGTCATAATAATTCATCTTAATTCTTGACAAATAGAAGATTTTCTTCTATTTTTCCTATTCACATTCGTGACATCCATTTGCAATCATGAATTTCCTTGTTAAAACATTATGTTTCTTGTTTTTCTTAGTCACGATCGCGACTTGTGATCATGATCGCGACCTGTGCAAAAACTGTAGTAGTTTGGCTATTTTTAGATGGATTTTCTCAAACTCTATATATGTGAGTGCGAATTCTCCTAATCCTTTACTTCAGAAATCTGAAAATCCTTTTCTTTCAGACAAAATATTCGTTCCAAACCTTGAAAATCTTTCAATCCTTTTCCTTTTCAAAATGGTACCCCCCTAACAAATCTAATCTCATTCCTCCTTCAAATCTGTTAGAGTGGTATGAAGCACCATTTCCAATTTACTCTCGAGAGGAAGGTGATCATTTCAAAACCATCAGAGATGCAGAATTCACGAGTTCCTATGTTATCCATAGGAATAGTTTCGTTCATTTAGGAATCTATGATAGGGTAATGTATTACCTTAGAATTCTAAATTTCGTTATTTATTCCAACATGATCATTGGAAAAAGTGAGGATAATTGTATGGAGATGCTGATATCATTAGTATGGACGAATGATAAGATGGATTGTTTAGAATATCGTCACCAAGGGAAGAAGAATAAGTTATCGAGGAAAGCACTAGAGAAAAATATGGGATTCCCTAAAGATTGTTACTACAAAATGCTTCTTGGTTGGGATCCATTACCAACTTGGAATCGCCTTACTATCCAAGCTGAATACAGGCAGGAATCTGCCTATAGCCGGTGGATTCGCGATCCTTGTTTGCTTACTTTACACTTCTATCTAAGTAGAGCGCTGTTTGGCAGGACTAGTTTTGACATAGTCATTCCTGAAGAATTGTTTGTATTGGAAGCAATTTAGAATGACATACCTGTGGACATATCAGGAATTATGATGGGGACTCTTATGTTTGCCGCAATTGATCCTGGTAGGATAGCGTACTGGTGTCAAACTATGGTGAATTTGCTAGGATAAGCTGGGAGAATTCTCTATGTTGTGGGAGTCTTTAGTGACGAAGATGAAATTCCGGAGTTAACTATGGAAGTTTTCTTCGAGTATGGATTTCTAACTAAGTGAATTGGAGAAAATGGGATAACCTATGATTGGAGATCGTGGGATGAGCGAGTAGAAGCTGATAAAAAGTGAGAAAAAGAAATTTCTAGGGAAGAAGGGAATAGTTCAACCAATCTTAGGAGGAAGTTGAATGACTTAATGGAAGAACAAGTCTCTATTCATCGCAAGATTAATGATATCCACAATCTAGTGTATGATGTTGAAAAGATCTGCAGGAGTCACGTTATAAGATTGATAATATGATCGAATCGCTAACTCCTGAATAGATCGTTTTCTTTTCAGTTAGGTCTAAAACCTTGTATAGTCTTTTCTTTTCGTATGTTTGTTTGTTGTTTGTTTGAATTTGTGTTTTATTATTTGTTTGTTTGCTTATTTATTTATTGTTTGTCGATAATGTATTTTAAGTATGATATGAAAATTTGAACAACAAGGCGTTGATGTTCAATTGCTATCTTCACCATGATTACTCCAGCTATGAAATAGTAAATATTTATCGTTTGTATTTAACAATGTTTGTTTGTGTTTCTAAGTTTTTATAGGTACTAGTCTAAAATTAGAAATTTGAAGATATAAAGAAGATCGCGACCACGATACAATTCACGCTCATGATTATTGGATATCAAAACTTTCTATTTCTATTGTGAGGAAAATCACGATCACGACACGGGGCAAATCATAACCGTTACAAATAGCGATCTAACACGCGACATATGGCTAAAACCACCCTTAACGGCTAGTTTTGAGCTTAAACGGCTATATTGTTAATTATGACCAATTAGAGACCTCTTAAACCTCTATAAATATGACTAAGTTGAACCCTAGCCACCACAACCTTCAAAAAGCTTACAAATCTCTAAAATTTCTTCATCTTCAATCTTCAACATTCAACCTTTTCTTCATAACCTTTACACTTCAAACAATCAAGATGCCTTTGAAGAAATCAGCAAATAGAAGAGAAAGCCAAACATACCAAGAGGAGTATGGTTGTCCTTTCCCTTTAAGGACAAGAGAAGAAGGAAAACACTTTCAAAAGCTTAAAAAATAGGATATCACCGGGATGATATTCCTAGATTTGGTCTTCTTGGAAACATTTAATCTCCGTAGAGAGATGGAGGTTTATCTTTCGGCTCTTAGACTCACAAAATTTGTGGATTTGCGTTTTCCTCAAAATCAAGATTGGATTCTCGAATGTCTAGTAACATTCGATTATGAAGATGCAAGGAAAAGGGTAATTCAATTTCATAATCAAGGATGACATTACATCGTCATAAGAGAGTTGATGGGTGAATGGTTCAGATTCGAGATTATTAATTCATCGAGCATGACAGATACTTTTCAACTAAATCGAGTTTGGGCTGAATTATCAGGTAAGAGAGTCTTCGATCCCAAAAATTCTCCTAATGAACTGATTAAGGATGAGTGCATTCTTCTTCTCCACAAATACCTTTCCACTTCGGTATTTTATCGAGTAGAGAATACCAAATTCCAAAAGAAAGATTTGTTTGTTCTTTCTTGCTCTTTGATGAAACAAAAAGTGGAATTTGTGGATATGATATGGGTGCAAGAGGTGAACTACCCTATGTCCAACAACCGAGTGAGTATTTTTGCTATATGGATGGGACTTTATTTAAAGAATACCAGACTTCTTCAAGAGAATGATGGTGTATATTCTTTCTTCTCCTACTCCAATCGCACCAAGAAGCTAAACTTGGCTCATGAAGATTCATCCGTCAGACCATCTAATCTAACTGTTAGCCGTCGACATGGAAAAGCTCCGATGCTTGAAGTAGAAGAAGACTAAGAAGAAGAAGACAAAGCTCTGGAAGATCGAAAGGCGAGCATCCAACAAAATTAGACAATTACCAAGCAGAACTTGGAGTAATGAAATAAGACATGAAGATTCTTAAGAAGAATAATAAATCGATGCTTCAAAAATTATTATCCTTCTTTCGAAAACAAAATTGTCAATTTACTCTTAGTCCCCCGGATTCTCCTTCACAATAAAACAGGTTTACTCTTTTCTTTACTTTTCTTTTTCATATTTTTAGAATAGTTTTTAGTTTTGATTTTTATTAGATGTTCCACAATGAGGATATTGTGTTCTTTAGTGTGGGGGGCATTTGTAAAAATCCCTAAAAAATATAAAAAAATTAAATAAAAATGAAAAAATTGAAGAATCTGAAAATTTTTGTTATTTATACATTATCCATTCTTATACTTTACTAACATTTGTTCCAGGTTATTGAGAGTTTTAGGTATTACAAGTTTGATGTTAGTGCAAAATTTGAGCGCATGTTGAAATTGAGCGTTATTAGCACAACATTTATCAATTTGGCAAGGATGAGTGATGAGTAACATTCGAAAGTAACATTCCAAGAAAGTTTCGATATATATTTCAATGCAACATGAATTAGTATAAGTTATATAGTTTTAGTTTAATGCTTCCGATAGGTTTAAGTGGAGTAATATCTAGTAGTATTCTTACTATGATTTTTATATGCAAATTTCGAATAAGTCCTATAAGTATTGAGTGTGTTTAAAGTGTTGGGAAACTATAGCCATAATACTTTGAAATTAATCAATAAAGGAGGAGGGTATTAAGAGTGAAAAATCAAAAGAAAGAGAGGATAATCAATGAGTTATGCAAAAGGTGAGGAATGGTACAGAGCAGAAACTGCAACCATTCATTGAGTGAAAAAAGAAAAATAGCATAACACGAAAAATGGGTGCAAAGTACAAAGTACTTAAAAACATATGCTTAAAAGAAAAAAATGAGAGAGTGGATGGAGCATGAAATGCAACCACTGAAAAAAGGGGAGAGTGGTATTGAGCATAAAATGCAACCACTAAGAGTGTTTTTAGCATCCTAGGTTACCTAAAAATGCCTTGAGAGAAAATTATTCAAAGTTTGTTTTTTATGTCCTTTATACTTTATACTATGATTAAGAGAAGGAAATATTTGAGTATGCATATAACGCTTATATAAAGATGCGACTAAACTATATAAATTACACATTACTAATTTGAGAGAAATTTCGGACTTCTACTTGAATCTTATGCAAAGTGGGAATGTAGTACTCACTACAATAGTTTTTCGCCAGATGAGGTACGAACTTGAGTACTATTTTGTGCACTTATGTTGAATTTATCTTGAGGACAAGGTAAAAGTTAAGTGTGGGGTGTGATAAGTGTATAATTACACTTATTATTATAATAATTTTACACATTAAACGTTATAGTTTAAGTCATTTTTACACTTCATATAAAAGATTTCACGTGGTATGTAGTTGTTTTTTATGCAAATGCAGATACTAGGTAAATGTTGGGAGTAAAATGATCAAAAGTGGAATTCTATGAAAAAAGAGTGAAAAAGGTACAAAAAGATGGGTGGAACCAAAGGATTTGGCAATGGATCGAAGATGTCAAAGATTGGTAGGAATCACGAAGAGGATTCATGTGAAAAAGGCATGTCATGATCGTGACATACATATCGCGGTCGCAACTTATTAACTTTTACAATAGAAAGGTGCCAATCAAGTGTTCATGGTCACGACATATATTCACTATCGCAACCTTGACAGTTTTTGGTAAAATCTTATCTTCTTTCAACCGCTGGATAAAATCAATCAACCGCCATCAACCGCCAAACGAATAGACACCTATTGGAAGTCAACTGATCATGAATAGGTGCCTATCCATTATGTATAAGGTCAAAGCCTTTCATCCAATCACAAAGAATACGACTCTTCATTTGGATAGACACAACCCTTCGTACTCTATAAATAGGGCTCCAAACTCACCAATTTGATGGGCATGGATTGTGAGTGATTATGTGTGTGATATAGTGCACGTGTATGCATAGATAGAGGGTAAAAATATCTAGATTTCGCTACATTCATAAGTGCTAGCGAGAATTTGTATAAGTGATTCGAACCTTATTTCGATCACCAGATTTCTCTATATATTCGAGCGATTGTTTTATAAGTGTAATTGCAAATCACTTATCAATAAAAGTTTTCGTTCTTCAATATTCGTTTGTTCGATATTCACAAAGAATAGCATCCTAGCAAAGGTTTTGTATGAGTTGAGACCGAATTCAAAGTAGACACAGGAATTACGGGAATTGATGACTCCCATTAAAGAGTGGATACGGTTTGATCAACTTTAGCTTTCACTTGCATACCTTACAACTTTGCTTTGCTCTCTACTTATACTTTCTATTTCAAAGTTTATGATATTTTTATGTGTCATAATGTGTATTTCGTGTTGATTCTTTTATATTAATCAAGTTATAAGCTTTTGAGTTAACTTTAAGAGTAGTTTCGGGGATAACAAGATTGTGTTTGATCACTGGATCTGTGATTATAACGCTATTTAGTGAGCCAACATTTTTAGAATGGTAACTTGCTAAATGTGGCTAGTGAGAGCGATCCTTACTAAGCATACTAATATTATTATATAGGTTTATATAATCATCTTAATTCGTTTGCACTAGATTTAGAAAAGTTATTTCATGTATTGCTCTACGATGTATAATTGAATATCTGAGTGTTTAGAACCGAATCTGTTAAATTAATCTAGTGTATGTAATATCTTTGAGGATTTTGCATGTTTTCTTTGCTATACTTGTTCATAGGGAATATCTATATACTTTTTATCTTTTCTAATCTTTCATACATTTATCTATCCATCCATCATTCTAATCCTCCAAACTAAATTACATTATTTTCTTTTGTTCCATTCCTCTTGTTGATCTTTAGAGCTGGTTCCTTCC
>CATIWQ010168160.1:0-27004 GCA_949673415.1 Euphorbia schlechtendalii | reverse complement strand
TATATATATGTGTGTGTGTGTGTGTGTGTCTGTGTGTGTGTGTCTGTGTGTGTGTGTGTACATACTGTTGTCCCTTTTCAAAAGACTTGGCATAATATCTTGTATATTTCAGTTAGAAACTAAAATTAGAAAAAATTTTAGAATGAAGGGAGCTACGATTTATCATTCTAGCATATAGGTATTTATTGAGAACTGTCAATACATCTATAACATCAGTCAAGTTCCAAAAACAATTCATGTACAAAAAACAAAATGAGTTCAAGGCGGCATTAAACACTAAAAGTAACTGAGTTATTAGTGACAACAATATATCTGTCACTGAAATAATTGTCACAAAAAGCTATTATTTGTTACAATAAAAATTTTACAGTTACAAAAAATTATTTTTTAAAATTTTTGTTTTAAAATTGTCACATATAACAGATGTTTTGTGACAATATTTAATAATCGTAACTAATAATTATATGTGACAACTTAAGTTGTAACTGATAATTTTAGAAAATATGACAATAAACATTTCCAGATTTTGGTGACAATATAAAAAGCATGTCACAAAAAGTTAATGAATTTTGTGATATAATTATAAGGTGAAACAAAGAAAAGGAAGTTACAACTATAGTTGTCATTAAAAAAATTTCAGTTGTGACAACAATATTTGGTGACATCATAAAAAACTTATTACGAAATATTTATTGTTTCTGTGACAATAATTCTAAATTGAAACAAATAATATATTTGTTACAACTGACGATTGTCACTAGAATATATGTGATAATAAATTATGTTTCGTCACAAAAAGTTTTAGAAAATGTATTAGAGATGTATATGAAAGTTATAGGCCATACAAATGTTACATCAAAGGTATAGAAAAATTATTGAAAAGTCATGAATATTATGAAAAATTAGACAAAAGTTATAAGAAATTATTAAATTTTATGATGGAATTATAAAAACTATAAAAGAAAACAATATAGGAGAGTTATAGTAATATGTAATATGAAAAGTTATTGAATATGTAGAAACATAGTTGACTAAAAATTATAAGTTACCTAAAAGGTTATATAACATGTATACGATATATGAAAAGTTACAAAAATTGCACATATGTAAGGTATAATTTTTTTTTTTTTATAAAAGTTAAAAGGTGTTGTGAGTTGTTTTAGAAAAAAAAACTACATGAAAAGCATAAGAAAATTAAAGGAAGTTATAGGTAATACAAAAAGTTGTGTTTTTCAAAAAAAATACAAAATGTTGTTGAAAAATTATATGAACGTATAGGAAAGTTATATAAATTTTGTATAAAAAATATATTACAGTTATATAACACGTATATTAAGGAATGAAAAGGCTCTAGACAAGTTATAGGTTATTTTTAAAAGCCATACAAAGCTTTTTTTACAAAATGTACGTGTAAGGTATAAATTGATATAAAAGAGTCATAGGTTATTTAATAATAAAAGGTACAAGATTGTTATAAGTTATTTAAAACGTTTAATGTTATTGGAAATTCACACATTCGAAAAGTTTAATAAAAGGTATCGGAATGTATAAGAAAGTTATATGTTAATTAAAAAGTTATATAAAAGGCTATGCATTAATAGCTTTTTGAAAGTTATATATCTTACTTGAAAGGTTGTTCAAGTTATTTAAAAATTATTACCCTTAACAAAACTTGATAAAGTATATGGATTTTTTTACAATCAACCCATTTTTTATTGAAAAAAAAGTTACAATTTATATAAAAATTCATAAAACATGTATAAGTAAGGTATACACTAGTCATATGTTATTTTAAAAATATGTATGTTATATAAAAAGTTATATCAAATGTATAACTCAAAATCAATTCAACCTGTACTTAAGAACTTTAAAATTGGATCACGTTTATAAGATCATTTTCAATCCCAATTTATATGCCATAACTCATATATTAAATTATGGGTGACTAAATTGAAAAAAGTATGAAAAAATTCTTATATACTATTTTAATATATTGTTATCATTAATCATAATAATATAAAAGAATATCTTTAATTGATTATAATAGAACCGAATTAAAGTGAATGAAAATTAAAAATTAAAACACAAAATTTAGAGGAAAAATTCCCACTACTATATGGGTTACATCCTTTACCCGTGATTAGGGTTCACGTGCCTGGTTTCTAGGGATGGTAATGGACCGAATATGGATCTGATATGGACCCATATTTCCATCATTTCAAGGTTGACACAAGCATAATTTACCTTGCACCAACCTTGAAATGATGGAAATATGGGTCCAGATCAGATCTAGATCCGGCCCATTGCCATCCCTACTGGTTTCCTTTTTACTTTTCTAATTGGCTCATTTTTACTTTTCTTCTCTTCTTCTATACTGCTGTATCCGCCGTCCTCAACCCCCTAGTTGTCGTCCTCCTTTGATCCCACTATCGTTCTTTGTTGACCTAGACACTCTCAAACCTCAATCAACCAGCGTCGCTCTCTTTTTTCCTCAAATACGAACTACATTGTCCTCATCTAAACACCAGCAGCCGCCATCCATCAACCAACTTGTGTAGTTCAATTCTTCAACTTCAGTGGATCTGGTACAAATTCTCACTCCGACATAAGCTTCTCCTTGATTTATTTTCTCTTTGGCATGATATTCGGGGAATTTTCTCATTTCTAGGGTTTTTGTTTGATCTTGGTTTTTATTTAAGATGGAAATTAGTAATGGTATACAGTATGATGTATGGTTTTTGTTAATTTCTTGTCTTGTTTAATTTATTTTTTCCCTTTTCTCATTTTTTATATACAATGGTTAGGATAGAATGATGTTTGAGAGTGTCTGGAGAATGACGAACGTTATGTAGAAGAAGAGGGATCGGATGATGCAGATTTGAGCCTGAAGTTTTTAATTAATTAAGTCTTTCTTTTATTATAATTTAATTTGGTAAAAGTAGAATTTCAAATAGAATAGACAATTTACTATTTCCACTTTCATAAATAGACATTGTCTATTTTTAAAACTTTTATCACATCATCAAACAGAATTTCTATTCTACATTCATAAAAGTGGAAGGACTTCTGATATGGTGTAAGATAACATTGATGGAGGTATTTTACGATGAATTCTAGCTTGAAAGTCCTGCAAATGTCTTCTGAGGTTTGAGAGTGTCTAGCTTGAAAGTCCCGCAAATATCTTCGGTGTGACCTTTGTGAAACTTCAAGAAATGTTGGGTCCGCTAGGTGGAATCAAACCTACAAAACAGATTATGAATGGAAAAAAGGGTCAAGGCTTTTATCCCCCGGGCCACCTCCGACGCTCAAGTTAGTGAACTATGTGGCTTTTTGATTATAGAGATTATGTATTTTTGAGAGGAAGAATTCGGATTAGGAACCTGATAATGGACCTTACTCTCTCCTTTTATAAGCATCCTTTGATCCCTCAAATCGTGGGTGAATTTGAATTAGTCAATTAGGATCATAATCCCTAAAAAAGGGGGGAACCATTGCTAGATTTTAGGAGGCAGTTATGCGGATGACAGCTCCTTTTGAACAGGCGACCACTGTCTCATTCGATGAGGATTGAAGCGCCTGTTTACAATCAGGGTATGAATATTCGAGACGGGCTTAACCTTTCAAGAAATGACGCAGCCTCGAAACTTGAGACTAAACAATCATGAAAGTTAAGGATGGGTGAATTGAGACGGGATAACTAACTAAAAGATTCACAAGATGAGTCTCCAGCTACTGCTCTCGAGACGATGTTATCTTACACCATATCAGAAGTCCCTCCTCAAGGCTAAAGAAGCTTTTTAAAGCTTGCACCACCTCAATCGTGACGTTGACTCCATTTTTGAAAGTTTGACGATTACCATTCCACTGCCAGTTGTTGGGGTGCTTCGTAAATCACACCAACCTACCCAAGTGCGCCACGTGTTCTTCTAGAATCATCTACGTCTTTCAAAATGTGAAAACCTTTAAAAATGGTGCGTCTCTTTGGCTTTCCTTTTCACTTCCGTGAAAATTTCTTCTACAAAGTTCTCTTCTGTATCCTCGTGGAAATCCAACCTAGTTCGGTGATTCTTACCACTGCTTCTGATCTAGCGATTATTCCACTCTTCAGTCTTCAAGTAAGCTCTCAACTATCTTTTAAATGCTTTAAATTTGTTGGCTATCACGCTGCTAATTTTTCCTTATGCCCTGAAAACCTTTTTGCTGTCATACTTATACCCAAATCACGAATTAGGTTTAGCTGCCGTTATATGTTTGTGATGTTTTCTGCTAGTGTACACCATTTTGAGGTTTCGTAACTACCCCTAGTTTGTGATAATTGTTTGCATGCTTCAAATTAAAAAATATCACCGGAATATCCCTCCGTTTGGGTATTCCACCTGTTTTTGTTGTTAGGACCGCCGTATGCGGTCGCATAGGATAGTAAAAGTTTTTTATGTCAGATTGCACCTCATAGGGCTTGCGGGCCTTGTTTGGGCTTGTAGGTTGGTTTGGGCTATAGCACGCATGGAAGGCACGCTCATGGAAGCAGATTTTCATGAGGCGGTGTCTCTGTTGAATTTGCAATCTAACATTTCCTTAATTATTTGGGATGAGTTCTAGTAGCTCTAGTAGCGACGTTGCCTTCGATAGAGCTTTTACCCGCTTAACAAAGCTCAACCTAAAATTGGACCAAATACTATCCTAGCCAATTACCATCGATAAAACTAACCAACATCCCTTTCTTAGGACAAAACGAAGGGTGTGTAGGAAAATGGCTGACCTACCTTTATTCCCCGAGCGATCATCTCCAATTGATTTAAATGACTCATTAATGAGAGACGTAGATGAATATGATGGTGGTGAGGGCTCAACAGAGGGAACCGGCCGAAACCAGGAGGCGGGACCATCGCAGCCTCAAGATGCAATGAGGCGGGTTCAAAAATATAGGGGGATAAGGAAGAGCCGGGTAAGGGGTCCTACGCCTCGAATTGAAAACATGGTGTCCATCGCGCATGAGGTAGACATATGTTTTGAGGCGCAGGTTCACAAATGGCTTATCGGAAAACCATGTCTACTTCTGGCTTAATACGAACGTGTACACACCCCCCAGAGGGATACTTTAGCATTTATATTGAGCAGATATGGGTCGGATTTACCTACCCACTTCCGGAAGAGATTACGAGATTACTATCGGATTGGGGGGTGTGCCCGGCTCAAATACATCCCAATTACTGGTCGAACATCGTGGGTCATTACCACATATGCCGTGGGCTCAGCCTCAACTTCGATTCTTCTTTCTTCCGCCGGTTGGCGTCAATGAGGAGGAAGTCATCTGAAGACCATCTCCACTTTAGCAGTAGGGATGGGTTTAATTTCTTCTCGGACCGCCCTCAGTCTATTCGAAATTTCAAACAGTATTTATTCTATGTT
Source organism: Euphorbia schlechtendalii (assembly GCA_949673415.1). Lineage (NCBI taxonomy): Eukaryota > Viridiplantae > Streptophyta > Magnoliopsida > Malpighiales > Euphorbiaceae > Euphorbia > Euphorbia schlechtendalii. The sequence continues at coordinate 21,595 of CATIWQ010168160.1, read as the reverse complement.
AAAGTAAAATCGGCGTATCCATCATTTCTGACTCGCTGGAGGGAGGATATACCTGAGACGCTCCCCTTGAGGGGTCTTGAGCCAGACCCCCGCATTGAAATTTTCTATCAGCTCGACAGGGGCGATGGTCATTGGCGACGATCGTCTGGGCTTTTCTGAACAACATCCTAGTAATCATGTGGGATGGCATAGAATTTGTATATTATGACGGTGTGGCCGATATTCCTGGTGAGTCTTATTTGTATACTTTTATTCTTTGAATAGAATGTCATCATCTCGCCTAAGCGCTTCTCTTAACAAACAATTAGCTAAAGGTACGAAAGTATTGGGCCGGTAAAATCAGAGGAAGGAGGTGGAGAAGATTGACCTTACGCAGGAAGATGTTATAAATGCTGCCCCGTCGAAGAAAGCGGTGGCTCGAAAAAGGCCACGGGATAATGAAGTGGCTCCCTCCAAGACGATGCCTAAGAGGGTAAGGTTTTGAGTTGCGTTCCTTTTCATATATCCTTTCATGATTAATCCTAATCTATGCAGAGTCAAGAGGTTGCTTGCTCAACTCCGTGTCAATCTGACCATGTCGCCTCGGCTGTCAACGCTGCTCCTTCCCTTTCCTCTCAATTTAAGGATAGCTTCCTCGAACTCGTTAGTCCTCAGGGTAGGATCACGAGCTCACAAGTGTAGTTAGCACTTCGCCACATGCTTCCATTGCCTCGAGATCGGGAAGCTTACAAAGAAGAGTCAAGTGTTTGCTTGACCAGAGGGCTAGCGGATGCTCTTTCTGAGGTAAGATTTATCTTTAGGTTGTTTTTGTTTCAGCCTCTAACCCTTTTTTCCTGCAGGCTATGTCTCGGTGTATGTAAATACACCAAAGGTCATCTAATTACACTAAGGTGAAGGCTGAGCTCCAAGTAGTCAAGCAGTCAAACTTAGATTTCTCTAAGGTTTAACTTTTTGATAAGGCTTTTTGTCTCGAGGAATCTTTAGAATTTTAATCTTTCGATAAGGCTCTCCATCTCGAGGAATTTTTGTTAAAATGCCATATTTGAACTAAGGCTTTAAATGCTTAGTGACATTCATGAAACGTAATTATTTAGCGTAAAATAATGCTTGCAAAAGGAGACTCAATCGTGCGCTTTTATTATCATAATTTGCAATAACATAAACATACAAGCCGGTGCTTAGTTAGCCGGGTTTGGTCTAGCCGCCTCGTTAAAAACCTTCCCAAGGAAAAAACCCAGTGGGAAAAATCCAGGGGAAGGAAAAGAGTGCAGCGCTTGGTTCCCCTAGCCATTACATTTTATAATACAGCCTCAAGTTGGAGATATTCTATGTTCTTGGTAGATTTTTACCCTCAAGGTTGCTAAGTCGATATGTGGCTGGGCCAACGACCTTTGTTATTTGGTAGGGTCCTTCCCAATTCGCTCCAAGTTTGCCCTTGGCTTCCCGTGACTGCGAGCCTATGGCGTCTCTGAGGACCAGGTCACCTTCTTTCAGCTATACACCTTTGACCTTACGATCGTGGTATCTTGCTATTTTTTCTTTGTAAGCCGCCATTCAAATGTAGGCTCGTTCCCTTCTTTCTTTAAGGTTATCCAAGTGGTGTTTTAGATTGACATCGTTTTGCTCTTCAGTGTAGTAGATGATTCTGTCTGTTGGTGCAGCAATTTCCACAGGAATCATGGCTTCCGTCCCATGTACTAGGGAATAAGGGGTCTCGCCCGTTGGTCTGCACGGTGTGGTTCAGTATAACCATAACGCACTAATGAGTTCGTCTGGCCAAGAGCCCTTGCTCCCACTTTCGAGACATCTCTTGAGCCCTTCTCCTAGTGTTTTTCTGGTGACTTCTGTTTGGCCATTCGTCTGGGGATGTACCACAAAAGAGTAGTGGTTCCTTATGTTCAGTCCTTTGCAAAATTCTGTGAACTTTCTTGAAATGAATTACGAGCCGTTGTCTGAGACTATCTTTCTAGGTATACCAAATCTTGTGATGATGTTTTTCCAAACGAAGTCAATGGCTTTCTCTGGAGTGATGGTTTTGACTGCTACCGCCTTGACCCACTTCGTAAAGTGGTCGATTACCACAATCACGAACCTTCTTTACCCGCTTGCGATTGGCAGAGGTCTCGCAATATCGATTCCCCACGTCGAGAAAGGCTAGGCGGTCATTAGTGGCTGCTGGTTAGCTTGAGGTAGGTGGTTTTTCCTTGCATGTACCTGGCACGGGTGGCATCTTTGGACGTACTCCTTTGCATCTGCCTCCATTGTTTCCTAGTAGTAGCCGGCTAGGCTAACTTTTCATAATTACGTGGAGGCCGCCTGGTGAGATCCACAAATTCCTTCATGTATCTCTGCCAAGATACCTTTTCCCTGAGTCGGGGTGACACATTTCTACCAGGCATCCATATACGATTTTCTGTAGAGTTCGTCATTTACTAGGGAGTATCTAGTAGATTTGCACAACTTTGGAGGCAATTTCTTTATCAGGGGGAAGCCGTTCATCTCTGAGAAGGTTGGAGATGGGATGGCGCCAGTCGTTAATCCATTTCTCGACGCAAAGTATGTGTTCCTCCTCACAGCTGGGGTGAATGATAACCTTGTAGAGGCTGCCTGGCTGCCTATAACCTTCTGGATTTGAGGTGGCTTTTGCTAATTCGTCTGCTACTTCATTTTATTTCTGAGGGATGTGTTCAACTTTCCATGTGGTTCCTTTCTTTTCCATGCGCTCAATCAAGCTCTGTACTTTATGAAGGTATTTAATCATACTTTCTCCTTTTATCTCAAAGTTCCTATTGATCTGGTTGGAGATCAGTCGGGAGTCACTTCGTATAACCACACTATTAGGAGCCAACTCATCAATAAGTTCTAGCCCTTTGATCATGGCCTCGTATTCAGCAGCGTTGTTAGTGGCGGGGAAGGTGAGTTTGGCTGCATATGTGAGGTGGACTCTATTTGGGCCTTATATCAGTACGCCGACTCTAGCTCCATCATTGGAAGAGGCTCCATCAATGTATACCATCCATGTTTCGGCCTTCACCACCTCAACTGGTTCGAGACCAACAAATTCCACCACGAAATCGACTAAGACTTGAGTTTTTAGGGTGGATCTTCCTTCAAAGTGGATATCGAACTCCCCTAACCTTATTGCCCATTCGGCCATTCTTCCTGACATCTCGGGTCTTTGCAGCACTTTCTTGAGAGGAAAACTAGTTCGCAATGTAATTGTGTGCGCCTAGAAGTAGGGTCTGAGCCTGGTGGATGCGGAGATCAAGCTCAAGGCAAGTTTTTCAATTTTGGGGTACTTTAGCTCGGCATTTTTCAACACTTTGCTTGTGTAGTAGATGGGGTGTTGCTAGTTGTTCTCCCTCTAACTAAGACCTCTCCTACGGCCTCGTCAAATGCAGCTAAATACAAGAATAGAGGCTCGCCTTGAATTGGGCAACTAAGCAACGGGGGGGGGGGGGGGAAGCCAGGAATTCTTTCAAACTTTCAAATGCGAGGTCACAGCATTTATCCCATTTGAATGCTTTGTCTTGTTTTATTGCTTTGTAAAATGGCATGTATCTCTTGGCAGAGAAAGAGATGAATTATCCCAACGCGTTAGTTCTTCTATTTAGGTGTTGTACATCGTTCAAGCTTCGGGGCGGAGTCATGTTGATGATTGCTTCGATCTTTTCTAGGTTTGCTTCAATCCCTCTTTCTGATATAAGGAAACCTAAGAACTTGCCACTCTTTACGCCGAAAGTACACTTTTCTGGGTTTAACTTGAGGCGGTATTTCTGAAGCACCTTGAACACCGTCTCAATGTCCGTTGCATGGATGGTTTCGTCTTTGCTCTTCACAATCATTTCGTCTACATATACTTCCACCTTTTCGCCAATCAGGTCCTTAAACATTTCATTTACCAGCCTTTGGAATGTAGCCCCAGCGTTTTTCAGCCTCAACGGCATCACTTTATAGCAGTAGGTTCCTTCATGTGTGATGATGGCTATTTTCTCCACGTCTTTAGGATCCATTGGTATTTGGTGATATCCTGCCTTGGCATCCAAGAGGGAATATATTGCAAATCCAACCGTTGAGTTGATGAGCTGGTCTATACTGGGTAGGGGGTAATTGTCTTTGGGGCAAGCTTTGTTAAGATCTGTGAAGTCGACTCACATTCGCCAAGAACTATTAGGCTTTTTAATGAGTACTACATTGGCCAACCATTCAGGGTAATGTACTTTTCTGATATGCCCCACCTCAAGTAGTTTTTTAATCTCTACCTCACTAGCTTTTTGTCGCTCTGGGGCGTGTTTACGCTTCTTTTGTCTGACTAGGTTGACTGATGGGTCAATGTTGAGGCCGTGGCACATAACTTCGAGCTATGTCTTCGCTTGACCATGAAAAGGTGTGTTGTTGTTCCTTCAGAACTTTAACAATAGCAGCTTTCGCATTTTTCTCCACGTCTTTAGCAATTTTAACCGTTTTCCCTTCTACCAATGTCAAGACTTCCAAATCTCCGACTAGTTCAGCCCTTTCGCGATCCTTTGCTTCGAACTTTGCTTCGAGCGAGGCCAGTTCGGTTTGGGTGGAAGCTACATAAGCTTGTTGGGCTTTTCGTGGATCTCCCACTGCTACTGTCGTTCCTTTCTTGGTTGGGACTAGTAGGGTTAGATACTCCAGAAAAATTATGGAGCGTGACTCAATTATGAATGGCCGCCCCAATATCATGTTGTACCCGACTCGAATGTCCACAATGACGAAATCAACCTCTCATCTTCAAGTTATGTCTTTGTCTCCTACTTCCACCTCCAAAGTGACTTGTCCTGTTGACGGGACCAGTTGGCCTCCGATTCCTACCAATGGGTTCCCATCCGGCTAGATTCTAGAGTGGTGGACGTTTAATCGCTGGAGGACTGCGTTGCTTATCAAATTGACTGAGCTGCCGGTGTCAATCAAGCCCCTCTTTAATATGTATCCTTCTGTCAGTGTCTCAATGATTAGAGGGTTAGTATGAGGCTTTTCAACCAAAGAGTGCCTTTGGCAGGCTTTAAATAGATCGGCATCCCGACTTGTTAAGTCTATTATCTTTTGTTTCTTGGTTGGGAGCTCAAATTCTGGGCCCCCCGCGATTACCATTATCGTTCCTTTGGCTCTTTGTACTTTGTTGTCACCTGGCCGAGGCGGTTGCGAGGTTTCTCTGTTTCCTTCTCTCGTCACTCCTTTTACGAATTGGCTTAATTTTCCCGCTCGAATGAGGGCGTGTACTTCTTTGGCCAGCATTCGATAATCATCAGTGTGATGTCCCCTGGCTCGATGAAACTTGCAGTAGGTTTCTGGGTTTCGGTCCACTGCCTATCCTTCTAGCACTTTGGGGAACCTCACATTTTTCTTTTCATGCATTTTCTTTATTACCACCAGGATCTGGCTGAGCGGGGCGTTTAGCTTTGGCCTGTTAGCTCGCGATGTGTTCCGTTTATATGGATGGTATCTCTCCTCTCCTTTGCTTCGTCAAGGCTGGCAATCATTGTAACTGTCTTGCTGATCGCGGAATCGATTTTCTCCTTTACTCTTTCTAGATCTGTTCATCTCATCCACTTCTATCATGCTTTTGGCCATGGTTATCATCTAAGTGGTGTCTCGGGGTCGCCTGGTGATGATCTCTGTTCGTAGCCTGTCGTTTCTTGTTCCTCTAATGAGAGCTTCCTTTGCTGTGCTGAAACCAAGGTCATTTGTGCTGATGCAAACCTCGTTGAAATGGTGGATGTAAGATCTGAGTGACTCGTCTTGTTCTTGAATGACCTCATGTAGCTGCCGGCTCACGTATGAGGCGGGAGTGGATCTGAGGAACTGTTTGCAGAAAACTTCACTGGGTTGGTCCCAAGCGCTAATGGAGTTGGGTTTCAGCTTGTGGAACTAGTAGGTGGCAGGTCCAGTTAGTGTTTGTTTTTAGTAGCGACATATGTATGCTTCCGGGGCGTACATCATCTCCATCTTGTTTATGTAGTTCCTTACATGTACTACCGGGTCATCACGTCCGTCGTACAATTTTGGGAAGACTGGGGCAACGAAGTAAGGGTTTAACTGGATGCCAAGAATTTTCTTTGTGAAGGGGGAGAGACTCTTTTCCACTAGGGACTCCTGATATGGTATTGCCAGATCTTTGAGCAGCTTTTTAATGCTACCTCTTAGCTTGGGGTCAATTTCAGTGTCACTGTCTCCTTTATTATCTGTGTCGTCTGTTTTTAGTTTGGAGGACGGCTAGGGCCTAGCTTCGATGGTTTGGGAAGGAACGAAGGAGTTTAACCACGGTGGCAGGGCGCTTCCTGATGAATATAGCATGTGTGTTCCAGCCAGGTTTATGTGTGTTCCTGCTGGGAAAAGTGGGTTCCCGCCTAGGGTAGTCATGGCTTGGAGCATGGCCATCATTTGCGATTATAGGCTGTTTGGGGCGGCACTTTGCTGCGGTAAAGTGGAATGGGGCATCGGAGCCATTTGGACTGAAGCGGGCGCCACCGTAGAGGCCGGGTGCTGTCGATGTTGAGACGGGAAAAGTTCTCTGGCCAGGTTCACTCTATTTGAACCATCATCTGGAATTCCTTGGAGTGTGATTGCCTCGACATTATATTGCTCTACAAAGCCTGATCTGATGACCTGCTGCTGTTCAGGCGGAATGTTATACTCCCTGAAAATGCGTAGCATCTGTTCTACAGCTTTGCCTACCCGGGGGGTTGTGGCGTGTGCACCACTTTCCATGAGATCACCTTGAGCGTCTTGGATAGCTCCGGTGTTGGAGGAAGTACGGTTATCGTTGATTTCCGGCATGGAGCGATTATATTCCTGCACTAGGGAGAACTGAAACAGTAGTCTTTGCAATCGAGAATTTAATTGGTGTAATTCGATAATGACTGGAACGATTTTAATAACAAGAGAAAGAAAATATGAAGGAAAGGGAAGTATAATACTTATCGGGGTATGTGAAAGATGTGTTGCGAACTAAAATTCTCACCGGGGCAAGTAAGTTTAGTCCACGCTCACCGCACCACTAAAAGTCCCTCAAATGTCTTTGGTGTGACCTTCGTGAAACTTCAGGAAATGTTGGGTCCGCTAGGTGGAATCAAACCTGCAAAACAGATTATGAATGGAAAAAAGGGTCGGGGCTTTTATCCCCCGGGCTACCTCCGACGCTCAAGTTAGTGAACTATGTGGCTTTTTGATTATAGAGATTATGTAGTTTTGAGAGGAAGAATTCGGATTAGGAACCTGATAATGGACCTTACTCTCTCCTTTTATAAGCATCATTTGATCCATCAAATCGTGGGTGAATTTGAATTAGTCAATTAGGATCATAATCCCTAAAAAAGGGGGGAACCGTTGCTAGATTTTAGGAGGCAGTTATGCGGATGACAGCTCCTTTTAGATAGGCGACCACTGTCTCATTCGATGAGGATTGAAGCGCCTGTTTACGATCAGGGTATGAATATTCGAGATGGGCTTAACCTTTCAAGAAATGACGCAGTCTCGAAACTTGAAACCAAACAATCATGAAAGTTAAGGACGGGTGAATCGAGATAATTAACTAAAATATTCACAAGATGAGTCTCCAGCTACTGCTCTCGAGACGACGTTATCTTACACCATATCACTATTGTTGGCTTAATTGAGACATTATCTTTTTTTGATTAGGAACATTTCTACTAAGTGTTGTTAATTTGATTTTATAAACAAGTGCTTATGCATCTGATTCAAATTTTCTATGACGAATTTCTGACAAGTTTAGAATTGATGATGATATTTTTAAGTAAATATATGCACGTAGAAGCACCAAATTGCAAGGGAATGCTCTGTGAAAAAATACAGCCATCATAATTAGAGGGAAAAGGGTGTTGTTAATTGCTGCTCACAATTACTATTAGGCGCCCTGACAAATAACGATTTTTCCCTTCATTAAAGAAAAGGAACTTTGAGATACTGTGGAGGCATTTTACACAACTGCCCCGACGTTGGTTGAAAACGCCTGTTACATGGTGTAGTAGTTTTCACACAACGCCAGTTCCATGGTGTAGGAGTTTTCACACAAGTTTATTTAACATTGTTACATTAGGAAAATAGGTAGCTTCAATCGGAGAACTAAAGGGCTCATTTAGAGAATCCGTTGATCTCTTATAACTAATTTCAAAAAAAAATTTCTTTGCCTTCGTATAATTTACAATAAATAGTACATGACTGTTATGCGATAGACATATATCATTATACTTAAAAGATTAGCCCCAAACCTATAGAAGGAGATCGTCGTGCTTTTGGTCCTTCTGTAGTTCAAATTCAACTAGTATAGTTGGTGTATGATTAGGTATGAATGCAACTGTCATATTTGGAGTTATTTTGAATCTGCTTAGGATATGGATGGGAATCCATTTTTCTACAGTTTCTTTTTACAGTTGGTTCCTTTTGATCCATGACTCTCTAGAGACTCCTCTTGGCCCCAACATGACAAATGTTTGTCATCAAGCCTATTATTGTGGCTTCAAGTTTTCCTAAAGATATTTCAATTTTCAGATGGACATGCGATTTCTTTTTATTGGTGAATGAAATCAATACCTTTTATGAAAATGAAATACGAGGCAGCTCCTAATAGTTTATTTAATTTTTATAACCAAAGAATTACACTATCCTGTCCTCGCCTATTTTCTAATAAAATTGAACAAATGATTTTCTTTTTTATGAGTTATGGTGTAAATACTATCCATGCAACAGTCATTTCATTTCTCTCTTTTAGAATATCTCAAATTGTTAAGTCCTTGTACATTTCGTGCATATTAGGGCCAGCCCATCTAGGACACCAGGTTATATCAGTTGAAAGTTTTAGGATGTTTTCTAGTTTGTTTAATTCTTGAATATCAAGTGCATATTGTATCAAAGCTGCCAATTTAGTTATGAGTAATCAGCTATACTATTACTGAAGAACTACATGATTGTTCCATTTGCTTACTGAACACCTGCATGATTGTTCACTCTAAGCTCAACGTCCACAACGGACATGGTAATATTTTTTCCTTGGACCTTTTCTGAAATAGCTGCATGATTGTGTCGTTTTTAAGTTAGTAAATATAATACTTTTGTAACTGATATAGGGAATGTATTTTGTTGATCAATGTTTTGTTCATTTTCCTGGGGACTTCTGCTAGACTTTTACACTTATTAATGGAAAACGGTCCCTGAAGGTTGTGGAGATTTGAGAGTGTTTCACCCAGTTACAATTCATTACCAATGCATTATAATAGTTAAATTTTGTCAGTTATAAGTCAATCAATGTAATCCTTTTGTTGCCTATATATGGAAATGTCTGTTTGTTGAATGTTTTGTTCATTTTCCAGGAGACTTCTGCTGTACATTTACATTAATTGATGGGAAATGGTGCCTAAAGTTTATAGCAATTTGAGAGTAATCCACCCGGTAAATCAAAAACTCTATTTCTTAAGAACTGCACGTTATTGTGTGTACGAGTCATTTTTCTAAGTAAAATTGGTTATCAAGACGTGTTTCTATTTCTAGAAATTAAAAGCAATTATATTTCTTATTTTCTCACAATTTATTTAATGAACATGTATGGGTTGTATTCATGTCTGGGTAATCCAATTCTTTCTGATCAAAGGATGTAGTTGCTTTCTTCTAATGCTTTTTTAATTACAATGCATGTGTGGTTGTAATCAGAAGGTGATTATGTCTTGTGTCCTATTGCCTAGACCATCAAGGCATCTTAAATTTTACCCTCTTTACCAGTTACGTGATTATCTTGGAAAATAGTTTGGCATATGCATCTAATAAATTTCTAGAACTGTTATCCTTTCAACCTTAAAGGATCTTATTTTGAAACTTGATTGGCACATGCATTCTTTTACTTGCAATCATATAGGTGATTGACATTAAGCTTGAACTTTGACCACTGCAGGCTCATATTACAGAAAATTCCATATTTCAAGTTAAACTAAAGAATGAGGTAACTTAATCATTGATGTTTACACATTTTTTATATTCTGATTTATTTAGTTTCTATCACATTAGGCACTTGTAATTGCCATGAGGTCTTTTTGCCAGTTCTTGATTTTAATGGCTTTCTCATCTTTCTGATTTTTTAGAGATAGAGACACTCATAAATGAATCTAGTGCATTGTTTTTTTATTGTATATCTATCTATGAATCTTCTGAATTTGTTAGCAATTATTAGTTCATGAATGTTTAATATATGAGCTTTCAATTAGTCATTTGAGGATCCAATGCTAGTTTATATGTAGATTCAATTAATATATTCTCCTTGGACAACTGATTTTATAATTTTAAGTTCCCTTCGATCCAAATTATAATTGTTATAAATGTTTGGCAACAACAAAAAATTGTAACTATAGATACCCGGTGATAAGATAATTGTTGTTACTCAAAGAAAATATTGTAACCAATGTATTCTGTGACAACATGAAAGTTGTAAAAAATAGAACTTTGTGACAATATATTATCATCACATATACGATTTTTACATTACAAATCTTGTGACAACTATATATTGTCACATACTTAGTCAAATGTTACAAGTTTCTTATTTTTTGTGACACGTTTTGTTGTTACATATATGAATTCATGACAACTTTGTCAAGTTGTCACGTAATTTCTGCTCATTTTGTAATCTTATATGTGATAATTCGATCGATTCGTGTGACATCTAATTTTGTTTTCTTTACAACAAATATTGTTACAAATGATAATTATTGTGACAAGAAACTGTTGTCACCAAAAAATTAGTATTTGTAACAACTATTTACTGTCACTTAATAAATTACCTTTTATTACGGGGTTATACCTGACAACCCTTGTGATAACTATTTGTCGTCACATATAGTTTTAAGTAACGATTTTTTCATTTTTTGTGACAACTAAGGTAGTCACTAATAGATTCATTTCTTGTAGTGAAAGAAATTCAAACAATTAAAATTAAAAAAAAAGAGAATCGACAAATGGAGAGAAACCCTAGCCACCCTCGCCACCATCCCCCTGCCGCTCCCCACAGCCACCTCGACCACCATGCCCACCATCATCAACCACCTCACCACAACCCGATCCCAAGACAACACTCAAACCAAAATCCTCTTCCATAGAATCGAAACCCTACCTATCCCCATGAACGTACTCTAACTTATTCCCGTTTATCAGATTACCAATCTCCCACTTCATCCAGGATTTATTTTGAAAACTTTCCAAATGCGTATGATGCAACGCCGATGTCTCGAGTTTTAAGAAAATAAGGGATTTCAGGTAAAGTTTACATTGCTAGAAGGAAGAACATGAGAAACCTAAACTTTGGCTTCAATACTATTGGTGATTCACTCCCCATGCATGAAGTCCTATACAGATTAAATTCTGTATCAATCGGTATCATCAAGCTAAGGGCTTATAAAGCCAGATTCTCAAGGCAGGCTGATTATCATGTTCCGTGACTTCCCAAGCGGAATTCAGTCCCGAAATAGGCCACAAAATAGAATACAAACTTCAGAAACTCTTTTCGAGGCGAGACATCTTATGCGAAGGTGTTGTAGGTTCTAAAGATACTCATGCTGCCTATTTTGTTCAACTCAGTCCCCCTTCCAAACACACAACTTCATCAATATCTTGGGGCCATGATCTAATTACGAAAGTGGCCCTTTGGAAAGATAAGTCTTGCCTTGTCACTTTGTCTAATATCTCGAATATTCGTTTTGCATATGAATTATTACGCGAACATGGATTTAATATTGCTTTCACTGCTCTCATGGGCAACGACAAAGTTGTTGCTTCTTTTAATTCTATAATTACAATGAACGAATTTGTAGGTGGCAATTAGAAGGTGATACAACACTTGTTAAAAGAAGTTTCATTTCTCACGGCTGATTATTCCCCCTCGGAATGCATTATGTATGTTGATCTCATGGGTATTCCACCCTTGTTGGTGAATGAGAATTTGATTAGACACCTAGCGGGTTCCTTTGGGAGAAATATTTTGATTGATTTTGACTTCACCAACCCTAACATCCAAACATGGTTTGATGTCTTGTCTCAGTCTCGTTGGGAACAACAAATAGGTCATTCAAGTTACTAATTGGCCATAAGGAGGTTCATGTTTTTTCCAACTTTAGACATGGAGTGGGTTGTGATCATTGCCGAGACTAAAACTCAGAGTTCTCTTGCTATTCTAGTGTTGCTGCTAGCTCCTCTATTGATTCGTTACATGAGGATTTAGACCATATGGATGAGACCCTAAGCTGCGCACATGTTTCAATCCATGCCGAAGCCAACCTTAGCCCAGTCTCAGAGTCTATTCGGGTATTATCTAGCATGAACGTTGAGATCGAACAAAATGTTGTGATGCATCGCATGTGATCCCAACACCAAATCCTTTGAATTCGAATTCTTTAGGCTCGAACATCCTAAATATGAATTGGTTCATCATTCTATCCCAATCAAGAGTATCCCTATCTCGGGAAAAGGAGGAAACGATTATTTTGGGTAACAAATTAGGTCTTTTCAAGGAACGCCATGGACCGTTAATCGAGGCTGCCATGGATAATCTGATCAATTGATTGGATTCTCATATCTGGGCATCATCTCCTATCTTATGTCGCTAGATTTCTTATGTTGGAATTGCCGAGGAGGTGTAACCAACGACTACAAACAAAATTCATCTCTTCACTCATTCGGAAGTACAATTTGAAGTTTTTTTCGCTTTTGGAGATGAAATTGGAAAATGTCTCTGATCACGTTATCCATCGCTTTTGGGGTTACAACAATTTTTCATACCACTATATTCCCTCTATTGAACTTTCGGGTGGTTTATTGTTATCTTAGAATTCGATCCTTATGTATGGAACAGTTATCCAACCCACGTTGAGATGGGTTTTGATCAAATTCACTATACTTCAACATGAATTTCACGTTATATGTCTCTATGCACCGACGAATTACTTGGCCAGAAATTCGTTATGGACTGAAATTCTATCGATTATCATAGTGCTCCCGAAGATTTTGCTTTGTGGTGATTTTAACGTAGTCCTTCACGAATCCGAAAGATCTAGTGATCGGGTCTATAATTCTATGATCACATTTCAAGACTTCATTTTAGATGCCGAGATCCACGATTTACCTCTCCATGGAAGGAATTTTACTTGGCATAATCGAATGTCCTTTTCTCAAATTGATAGAGTTCTTGTCTCAGGGGAAATTCTTGATGTTTGGCCTAACAAATCTATCTCGACAATTGACATACCACCTTCCGATTTTATATCGGACATCCACAATCTCGGTAGCATTTCAAAAACCATTCAGATCACTAAATCTTTGGTGGGATAAGGCTGATTTCTTGCCTTTCATTCGTTCAAAATGGGAAATCATTTGTGCAACCTACACTCATGCCGATATCACACTCAAATTAGCTAAACTGGGTTCGGTAATTCGACCATAGCATATAGAGAACTTTGGGAATCTGAACAACACAATCTCAGATTTGGAATCTAAAATTTTGGCACTCACCCCAAGCAATGTCCCACGGCCTCTCGGTGACACAAAATTCGAAGCTTGATAGCCTCCATTCTTCTCTTCAAGAACGTCGGGCTGTTTTGGAAAAACTAAGGCATAAACAATCCCGGGTCAATTGGACTTTGCTAGGGGATAACAATACTTCTTTTTTCCATCGAACAGCTTCAGCTAGATACCGTAACAATAAAATATCTCAGTTGGAAGTTGGGGGTCAAATTATCGACGACCCACGGGTTATTTCGTCGAAAATTCGCAACTATTATGAACCTCTCTTCAAAGCGAATCTAGAGGTACCCTTTTCGCTTAGAAATTTCCAGTTTTTAATGTTACTATTGATAAAAATTTAGCCCTAATTGCCCCTTTTATGTTGGATGAGGTTTGGAATTTCATTTGCACATGTGGAGAGAATAAAGCACCAGGTCTAGAGGGATTCAATTTCTTCTTTTACAAATGTTTTTGGAATGATTTGAAGGCGGCAATAATGTTGATTGTTGATCATTTCCACACCACCTCATGGCTATCCAACTCATTGAAAACCTCCCTTACCGTACTTATTCTTAAAGTGCCAAGTTCTTGCTCCTTACACAATTTTAGACCAATCTCTCTTATACATGGAGTCTACAAAATTGTTGCGAAAATGCTTTCTATTCGTTTGCAAACCTTGTTACCTTCTTTGATTTCTAGTAATCAGTTTGCATTTATCAAGGGAAAGAGTATCCATGATTGCTTTTTTTAGCTTCCGAGGTTATTTAGAATTTACAAGCTAGTGGAAAGTTGTGTCTTGTGTTGAAATTGGATTTCCACAAGGCCTTCGATAGTATCTCTTGGAACTATGTTAACGTGGTACTTCATAGAATGGGTTTTGATAAAAAATGGATTTCATGGTTATCTGATTGCTGGAGGAATTCGATTACCTCAATTCTTATCAATGGCATTCCCTGTCCTCTAATCAAAATTAAGCGAGGTGTGAAACAAGGAGATCTGTTATCTCCTTTCATTTTTTTGCTACCTGTAGAAGGCTTGAAACAACTTCTTGATTGTAGTATCCGAAAAAGTGTGTTACCTGGATTCAAACTGGAGCAATCTTTACCGGATATCTCGTTACTTCAATCCGTAGATGACACCATTTGCTTTCTACCAGTAGATGAGTCAAACATATTGAAATTCATTCAAATTTTGAGGTGCTTTGAATTAATTTTTGAACTTCGGATTAACTACAATAAGAGTGCTCTTTTGGGAATTCATGTCAGCGAAAATTCCTTGGCCTCCTACGCGAATCTGTTTGGTTATCGTGTGGAGAAATTTCCAATCAACTATCTAGGCATGCCACTTAGCCGAGGCAGCCCCCAGTTACTTCATGGGATGTCTTGATTGTGAAATTCAAGTCTCGGCTAGCTAATTGGAAGGGAAGCTGTCTCTCATATGCAGGAAGAACCACTCTAATCAAATCAGTATTATCCTCCCTCCCAATTTATTTATTATCCACTTTTCGCGTCCCGGATTCCATCATTACAATTTTGAATCATCTAATGTGCAATTGTTTGTGGCGAGGTGAATCTAATACGAATTGCTTGTGTAAAGTAAGCTGGAGTACAATTAGTTTACCATTACACCTTGGCGAACTCTACATTTGTGACTTGAAAGTTGTTAACACTAGCTTCCTCTTCAAGTGGATTTGGAAATTATTCTAGACCAACGTGGACTCCCTTTGGCACGTCTATTGTGTACAGAAGTACAAATTCCATTCTTGGTATTGATTGTTAAGGTAGGACAGTAATTCCATCTCCCCGATGTGGCGTGGTATTTTGAAATGTTGCGCTAACGAAAGCAATTGGCATTTTTCTCCTCCCATGTCCGCGTATTTGTTGGTGACAGAAAAAGTGGTAGTTTTTTCCGTATCACTTATGTCTCTCTTCCCGGACCTTTTTTCCACTTACAACATGAAGTCATCGACAATTGAAGTTGGGTGTTCCTTTCTATTCCCAAATCAGCCCCAATGCCGTCCCTTTTGGAAACGTAGCTTGCGTATTACAAATCAGCAACATTGTATGGAATTAAGGGTTTGGATCTCCACATCTTGTCCATCACTTTTCCAGAACTCAGGAAACAGAATTCCATCCTTCTTGCCGAAGGCTGACCGTTTTTGTTGGGATATTGGCGTTCATAACATATACTTAGCAGCGGCATATTGTCGCGGATATTATCAACAACCACAATGGCGAACTCCTCAAAAGAATTTCAAAATTCTTTGGAATATGCATGTGATCCCCAAGGTTAGATTTTTTGGTTGGATGGTATTTCATGAAAGACTACCTACTCGGGAATTTCTTTTCAACTGTGGTTGCCGCATGATTGATAACGCAACATGCCCTCTTTGCCCATCTACGGAATCTATGGAGCATTGTCTTTTCTTTTATCAGGAGAGCTTCAAGCTATGGTGTGACTCGTTTCGTTGGTTGGGTATTTCTATGGCATTACCTGAATCAGACTATGACTTTCTCTTTCTATGGTGCTCTTTTTTCAAACCGGTTACCTATTGAGACTTTAGAACGCTCTATGGCTGATTTTATCTTGGAGCATTTGGAAGAAACGCAACAAAAGAGTCTTCCAAGGAGACATCGAAGATGGAGACTTGCTCATCGCTTGTATTAATTTTTGTTGGTTTCTTTTTAATTCTTACAAGTGTAATTTTTGTCACCTGGTAGTGGACTTGTTTACTAATCCAGGTTTTCTACTTATCTTGTAATGCATACTTTGGTTTCTATTTTGTGATCCATTTTAATTTAATGAAAATGGGGTGAGTGTTTTGTAGGTAAGCGGATACATCAACGTAGTTGGGACGTCCACCCCGAAATATTCATCCACCCCAACCTTTTTTCTTCCGGATGACATTCCTCTGGGGGATTTAAAAAAAAAAAGAAATTCAAACAATTCAATCAATGGCCCATATTTGTTAAAAGGTATGAGGAATGATTGGGCTGTCCGTTGTAAAGAAAGATATAAATGCGATTTTCATTTGATTACCTGTATGCCAAAGCAGCAAAAGAAATTCAAAGAAATCAATCAATGGCCCATATTTGTGCAAGTCTCAAACTGACATTAAACCACGAACATTTTGAATAGCTGAAAAAATAAAACGAAGAAACATGTATCAGATAACAAGTTTACATGCATTAGATGAATAAACTAGTTAACACTAGGTTCAATATGTTCCAAGCACAAAATAAATCCAAAGACCTTTCCTTTAAAAGGAAGGAAAGTGATCAAGCTAAAGTTCAATTACAATATGCAAGTATAGAAAAGCAATAAAAAAACTTGAGAGTAATCAATATTCTTTAGATCTAAAAACAATAAGGAAACATTTTGATTCTCTTTAAGTTATCAGACCTAAGGAAATTGCATAATTGATTGTTGAATACCTCCACGATCTAGAGGAATTATGTTATATGCACATAAATATCAGATTTTTCATGTTGTACATCGCTTTCAGCAAGAGGCTATTAAATGAAGAAAAAATTATTTAGTAGAAGTTCGAACAGGTTGAGCTAAAAAGCTAACAGTATTATTATTTTATCACAAGGGATTTAAAATTTGACAAATTTAAAAGTGGAAAGGAACTAATGACCAGCTACATCTGTAAGTGCCTTTGATAACTTCATCATACAACACATAAGCAATTCTGCGTTATTTTATTACTCCCGCCAAAATATTTGTCGTTTTAGCTAATATTTTATATTTCATTTTGTTTGTCATTCTTACATATCAATGTAACATGCAACACTTTTTTCCCAATTTACCATTGTTTTAATTAAGAAAGAGATTAAGTATAAAATAATATTATAAGGTAATAATTAAGAGAAGAGAGAATTTTGTGATAAAGTAAAAACGATAAATTAGTAATTTTAATAGAGTAATAAATGTTTTATTTATTTTGATGAAAATTCTATAACTATAATTTTTCAACACGTATGACTAATTTTAAAAAACAACTACACAAGTTTACCAAATAAAAACATGATTATTACAAAAGGTCCATCAAATGTCCATGAGAGAAAGCTTAGCAACCTATTATCAAAATAAGACTCCCCACCACTTCTAATAATTTTGTTCTTGTATGCCTGATAAACTCATCTAAGTTCACACATATCACTCTTCCCCTTTCATCTCCTTAAGGTTGTCTCTTCGTCAATTCGTACTAGAATTTCTTTAAGAATTGAGAACGATTACATATATATGCATGTGGGCTTGAGTGCAATTAATTTATTTATACAAATATCCAACTAAGAGAGGAATTGACACTAAAATAAACTTGTTGAAAATATATTCCCTTAGCGCAATACATAAACCCAGGTAGCACACCCATGACCTAACATAGAACTACAAATAAGGAATAATCTGACAAAGTACTTTTGTTTCCGACTCCAAAAACATGAAAAATGAAGAAGTACAAACATTGTTCTTCATTGATTATATAAATATTCTCATCAAATGCTCATCGAAAAAGAATGTTACAACCAACAAATTACATGTTTAAGAATCCGGCTATGCAACATAGTTTGAACATTGGAGAACAATGAAAAAGTATTTTTTTACAATCAGAAAAACGGAAGTCATGGAAAAACATAACAATCTAGGTGGAAATGAAATTCATTGTGTGATATATCTATAAACACATGTCAAGGAGTCAGCATTATTCAAAACATATTCTGTTAATCAAGATATTTTCTGTTAATCAAGATATGCGTAATTTCTGTAAATGTTTACGTCATGTATAAGTAGGATCAACATTCCAGGGGTATATAGTGAGCATGCCCTTCTTGGGCACCGCGATAAGGGTGACTGCCCTGAGTCCCGAAAATTAAAAACAAATAGAAGATCCTTTATTTAGTATAATCATTATAATTTATTTAAAAATTAAAAATTAATTTTGTAACAAATCTTAATAGAGTTTTTTATTTGGGGTTTACATAAGAAGGAATTGTATTATCCTTTCTAACTTCTTCTGCATCATCTTCTTCATTTACTATTCTGTCCAGTCAGGTTCCGTTGAGCATCACCAGAGACCCGACCGTCGGATTATTCTTAAATTTTGCCACAACATTTCAGACATACGGATCTACGTTTTGACCGTTGGATCTGTTGATCGTTGTGGTAGAGGCGAAGTTTTGTCCACAGAAGAATGGTGACAGAGTATAATTTCAGCTTCTTTCTATTCTGTCCAGTCACGTTCCGTTGAGCATCACCAGATATCCGACCGTCGGATTATTCTCAAATTTTGGTACGACGTTTCAGACATATGGATCTACGTTTTGATGGTTGGATCTGTAGATCAGTGATGTAGAGAGGAAGTTTTGTCCACGGAAGAATGGATACAGAGTATAATTTCAGCTTCTTTCTATTCTGTCCAGTCAGGTTCCGTTGAGCATCATCGTAGATCCAACCGTCAGATATTTCCTAAATTTTACCACGACGTTTCAGACATACGGATCTACGTTTTGACCGTTGGATCTGTTGATCTGTACGGTAGAGGGGAAGTATTGTTTCCACCGCTGTCCTCTTCAACCTTGATGTCGTTTGGTGTTTGTCGACTAATTCTTGGATTCTGTCTGGCCACGGTTCACACTTCCTTTAACCGCCCAAAATAGCTTCTCAATTTCGACGTTTCCAACCACCAATCTCAGCATCCTTGTTGTTCGCTGCCGACTCCTCTCATTTTCTCTGGTTTTCTCTGCCGGAATCAAATAACATTCAACAATTTCAGCTTCTTTCTATTCTATCCAATCAGGTTCCGTTGAGCATCACCGGAGATCCGACCGTAGGATTATTCTTAAATTTTGCCACAACGTTTCAGACATACTGATCTACATTTTGACCATTGGATCTGTTGAATGGTGTGGTAGAGGGGAAGTTTTGTCCACAGAAGAATGGTGACAGTTTCAGTAATGGTTGAATAATTAGTGGAATTCAAGAGCTGTGTATTTATGAGATCAATGAAAGAGATTGGGAGAGTCCGACCTATCTCCGGTTGAGCCCGAAAAAGGTGAACTCCATTGGCGATCTTGTCCCTTTTAGCAAAAAGTGTCACTCGTGAAGCCCTAGCCATCGCAGCATGGCAATCCCGAGGCCTTCTAAAAATTACCACCGCAGCCACCAGCCCAACCACCCTTCTCCCCCGCCACCAAAGCACCACAACCATCATCAAACCACCAACAATCAACCTGCCTACAACATGTGCCAGCAACTATACCCTACCTTATCAAAAATTTACTTTGAAAATTTTCCAAACACCCATGATGCTGCTACCCTTCGTTTGATCTTTGCAAAATTTGGGATTCATGGTTCGATTTATGTTCCTAGGAAGCGTAACGTGAGGAAACTTAACTTCGGATTTCTAACCTTCAACGAAACATTACCCTTGCATGAGGCGCTCTATAAACTTAATGTTATCTCAATTGGTGCCATTCGTTTACGAGCCTTTCAAGCCAAATACACTTGCAAAGAGGCAACCACGGTTACCCCCACTAGACGCCATCCAATTGCGAAGCAGAAATCAACTCCTGTCTTCCGTGAATCTACTAGAGACTCCTGCTCCTATGCTACCGTGGTCTTTACTACTAAACCAGCCATTGATATTATGCTTGATAATTCCTTCGATTCCCCATCCTGGCCCGAGCATGCATGCATTGCTAGAGTTAGGGACTTGGCTATCATCCCGAGACTCCTAGAGATTGTCAAAGAAAAGAACTTCGCCACAAGAAGTGTTGCACCACTAGGTGGAAATTAGGTGTTATTCACATTTTATTTTATTGATGCGGTAAGCGCATTTGTTGATAGTGATTGGAGTTATTTGAATGATGTGTTAATTGATGTGGTGAAATTGGACATAAATTTTGTTTCAAAGGAATGCTTAGTCTATGCGGACTTCTTAGGCATTCCGTTGGACAAGGTTAATCGGGATTTGATTCTCCAATTGTGCAATTTGTTTAGCAAGTTAATCAACATTGATATCGATTTTGACTCCCTAGATAGATTGGACATAATTTCTTATCTTGTATTAGTTCATCATGATTATTGTGATCATATGTTTAATTAGCTTTATGATTGATCCTTCCCAATCTCGGTGAAATTTAGACAAACGGTTGCGTGCTCTTCGTGTTCTAGTTGTTCTTCTTTTGAATCGGGTAACACTGATCCTTTGTCAAATGGCATGAGCAATAGTCCCGCCTCCCTCTCTAATAGGTGGTGCTACCCGGCCTCTGATCAGCAGCCAAATAGCTCCACTGCCTCTATCCAGTTTGAACCGCAAGCTGTCCACCTTCCAACCACTCTTACCTTACCGTTTCTCGAATAGTCACAACCACTAGCTGCTGTATGTAGTGTGCCATCACAGTCCTATGTAGCTACGAGCTGTTAAAAGCTGCCTCGTGCTATCCAGTAGCCTCCCTCTGAGCTGCGCCTGCTGTTACAAGCCCTTACTACTGCGTGTAGTGCCCGTCACAATGGTTGCCCTGTGTTGTCCAGCAGCCTCCCACCACTCTTGAGCCGAGCCTGCTATCCCTTCACTCCGGAGCCGCGCTGAGCTTTCTACCCCCTATTCAATCCCACATAATCAATGATAGTAGTGTTGATTTTGTTGCTGAAAATCAACCGAGCAATTCATTTTCCTCTAGACCGGATATTCACAATATGAATCGGATCATTCTCCTCTCTCGTAAGAAACCCCCTAGAGATAATAGATTAAATTTCGAGGTTGGATCAAAACTGAGATTATTTAATGAAAGGCATAAGGAAGTTGTTCTTAATGCCTTGGACAAGATTGAAAGCGCTTAGGTTCTTGGCGAAGACGAGGTATTCAATCTTTATTATATCGTTAAACTTTATTGCTTGGAATTGTAGAGGTGGGATGATAAGTTTATAATTACACTTATTATCATATTAATTTTATACACTAAACACTATAGTTTAAGTCATTTTTATAATTCATATAAAAGATTTCACGTGGTATGTAGTTGTTTTTTATGCAAATGCAGATACTAGGTAAATCTTGGGAGTAAAATGA
>CATIWQ010168097.1:0-10018 GCA_949673415.1 Euphorbia schlechtendalii | reverse complement strand
TTTTTTTCCAATTTTCATTATAAATTTTTCTCTTCCATTTATGCCCCTGTCTTCGATCTTAGAACTTAAAATTAATTGCTCTGAATCGAATTGGTATGCTTTTTAGTTATTTTTTTATTATCAGTATCAATGGCATCAATTTAAATAATTCTTTGTGCTATTTTGGATTAACTTGCCTATCATGCTTCTTCGGATGAAGAACAGGAGAATTCATAATCTAATTTGTCTTTTTCGTCCTTTCCCAAATTCGCTAAATCGTCTCTTTTCTCCCTCAATCGAATACCAAAGCTCCCCCAAAAGAGTTGTCCAATTTAAGCCCCTTTCTAATTCTGTTGATTTTGACGATGAAGATGAAGTTTAAAAGGCCGGAAAGCAACAGAAGGAATCTGAATCGTTTTTGCGAACTTCCAATGTTTTGTTGTTGTGACATCATTCTATTGCGTGGTAAAATTCAGCTCAAATTGACTTGGAAATTGTTGACTTTAACTGACGGTTGAGATTGTTCCACTTTGTATATAGATAATAGACGTGTGATTTTCAGTAAGTGAAATAGAATTTAGCCATGAGTGGAAATTAGGACTGTAATTGCATCTCAATCGATCAAATAACAGAATTTCCTTCTCTCGTTGATTTCAGTTGCGAACACATTCTCATCACTGGGTATTCTTCTGTCAGCTACAGTGTCCGGAAGGAAATAATCCTGTTAAGTAAAAAAGAGGGAAAAAAAAGATTAAAGAAGGTAAAGGGAAAAAACGGATGAGAAAAAATTAATAATGAAAATTTACTGTATTTTTTGCCAGCATATTCTGAATAATTTCATAGAATCATAGTTGTGGGTGAACTAGAAAGATGTGAAAATGGGATTATGTACCATGATGTATCTGTTTCCGACATTGTGAATCATTGGCTTGCACGTGAATCTCCTCAAAAACCAAGTTAGATTCCTCGTCCTTTACTGAAAAGCAATCGAAATTCACCGGACACTTGAATCTGTTCATTCAAGAACATAGTACTAATCAAGTCAACGAGCTGGCTTTTTTTTTCTGTCGCACTCTAAATAGTTGTTGCCGATTTTAAAATTTATTTTTCATTCTTATGATCTCCTTCGTGTTTATATCTTATAATTATGATCTATAGTTGTCTGTAAATGATCGAAAGAAACAGATCAACTCCCGAAACACGAGACTGCCACTAAAAACTCCCTAAGATGAAGGTTTTCAATGTTGTTTGATGTTTGGTTATTCTTTTGTCTGTTAATAATTGTTTATATACTCCCTTTAGCAAAGAGAGCAACATAAGAAGCATTGAAAACTCGATTGCGCAACAAAGAATCGTCAATACCATTCGAAGTCATAAGAGACTGAACATAATGTTACAAAAACAGAAGTAAATTGCATTACAACAACGACAACTAAATTTTCTACTAATGTCTCCACCAATGTTTTAAAAAGCGCTGGTTGGAGCCTCCGAGGATCTAGGCAGGCATTGATCGGGATTATACGAGGAGTAGGGGGATTAATATTTTAAAATAGTTAATATTTATTAATGAATTAAAATAATAAATTTAACGAACACATAAATTTCTATATAATAAAACTAAAAATTTCATATAGCAACATTTTTTGAGCTTTAACGATACTTTTTCAGGATTTGATGACACTTTTTTAAACTTTGGTAACACTTTTCTGAATTTTGGCGACACTTTCCGCCTTGATCACCCGATTATATAAAATCGGGGCAGTATTCTAAAAAACAGAGGTCTCCACCTTGAATGCCGCCTCGCGAACTTCTTCTTCATGAGCCATTCATACTTCCTCGTGTCCTTTGCGCAACCAAAAGCTACTCCGATCACAAATCCACTGCCGCACCCAATCAACACAATCTCCCAACCAAACTCAAAACTATAATCTTCGTCTTCATCCTCCGAAGGTGGTAGTGCCAAGGTCCCGGCTTTTTCGTCACATGTATTCGATAATGGGGGCCCACAAAGCCCCGGATTGGCTGAAAACGAGTCGTTCTGGAATGTCCCGAATTGCTTTCCTCGGGGAATTGATCCCGTGAGGTTGTTGTGTGAGACATTGAAGAACGAAAGGAAAGTAAGGAGTGCGAGTTGTGGTGGGACGTGTCCTGAGAGTTCGTTAATCGAAAGATCCAAAGCTTCGAGGTCTTGTAAATCCCCCAAGGACGACGGTATCCGACCTGTCAAAAGGTTGTTCGACAGGTTGAGTGATTTGAGTGCTTTCAGAGTTCCTATGATTTCCGGGATTTCGCCTTCGAACATATTACTTGACAAGTCAACAACCACAAAGAATTCCAAAATTTGCTCGTACTCTCTCTGTGTTCCTTTGTTCACGATTCTGATGAAGTACGGGAAGTGGAAAGTCCACTGGAAGTCTCGAATGTGCAGTTTGGGCTTTGCTTCCATGTATGCTAACTTGTCATGGTCAACACTGCCCATGGCAACCCAGTTCTGGAAGTATTCTGAAGGCAACTTTCCGGAAAAACAGTTGTCTGAAAGGTCGATGATCTGCAACTGGTTAAACTCGATTTCGCTCGAAGGTTGTCCGATTTCTCCATGGAATTTGTTAGACCTCAAGGACAAAACTCTAAGATGTGGAAGAATACCCAACCAAGATGGAAAGGCATCGTTCATTCGATTTTTCTCGAGATTGAGGATTTCTAGCAATGAACATTTGGACAATGATTTAGGCACCTCACCTTCGATTCTATTGGAGCTCAGGTCTATCACCTTCAATGCACAACCACTTGAAAAACCGTCAGGAATTTTGCCAGTGAGAGTGTTGTTTCTCAGATTTATGTACATTGCGGAGTTCGCCAAACATGGAGGCAAGTTTCCTGTCAGGTTATTGTTCGACAGATCTAAGATCAACAGAGATGTTAGATTGCAGAACAACGACAACGAGTGCTCGAAGCTTGTAAGGAAATTATTGCTCAAATCCAAAACACCGAGTCTTTTCAGATTGAATATCCAACGCGGTGCATTTCCCATAATGTTGTTGCGATGGAGAAACAAAGCTTGAAGTTTGTGTTGCTCGCGCAAGAAGCTCGGGAACTCTGAAAGATTGCACTCGCCCAATCCAAGGAACCGGAATTTCGGGAGAGTTGCATTAGCATATGGCGTGCTGACAAGGGACAATCGATTCCCTGCTAGTTGCAGTACAGAAAGAGACTTCAATTGGAGGAAGGAATCAAATCTTAGTGATCCACTGAGATTATTATGATGAAGCCCAATACATTGAATGTTTCGGAGCTCGAAAACCGAGTTTGGAATCGATCCCTGCAACTGATTGCTTGCAATGTAAAGGTTAGTTAGCTTTGTAAAGTTACCTAACCAAGACGGGATTTGACCAGTGAGCTGATTAGTGTCAAGCCATAACTGACCAAGCCGAGTCAGGTTTTGCAACGAACAAGGGATGAACCCGAACAAGTTTGTGTTCGACAAGTCCAAAGTTTTGAGCTTTGATAGTTTACTTAGCCAGTGCAATGTAGTGGAACTATAACTGACGAACTTGTTGCCAGAGAGAAGCAAATATTCAAGCTGAATTAGATTGCCTATCGAGGAAGGAATGTTTCCGTAGAAGTCGTTATTCATCAGGTCTAAGGTATCGAGCTTCGTAAGATTCCCAATCGAAGATGGTATAGTCCCCCCGAAACGGGACCCCCTAGCGCTAAAAACCCTCATTGACTTGAGGTTTTCTATCGAAACGGGTATTTGACCGGAAAAGTTTGTGCCATCTACCCATAACTCCTCTAACGGGCTACCGGCGCGAAACTCCGGTAGAAATCCCGAGAGGTTTGGATTATGCCACACGCTAAAAACGCGAAGATTAGGCAGTCGTAGGATGTTCGAGGGAAACTCGCCGAGCAGCGAGCAGTTTTCCAGAAGGAGAGATGACAAAGAAGCTAAGTTCGACATGCCACGAGGTACATGAGAGGAAATGTTGACATCAATTAGCCAAAGCTCAGTCAAACGGGTGAAAGCTTCAGCAACATCTTCCAAACTAGGGTTACGAAGCACGAACGAGTTAAAAGACAGGTCAAGAGAAACCAGACGAGAAAGGCGCAAAGTTTCTGACGGAATTTGGCCGGCGAAATTCGACGACCTGAGGTTCAAATATGTCAGCCGCGACAGGTTTCGTATCCCAGCAGGGATTCTCGAAAGGTTGAAGTTGTTCAACGACAGGTCGAGAGATTTAAGGTGAACGAGCTGGAAAAGGGGGCTGGAAGAGTTGATGGAACCAAAGATACAACTGTCGGAAAGGTCAAGGCCGATAATGTGGACCGTTTCGTTGTCGCAATGAACACCATCCCACGAGCAGAAATGGGCTCCGGTTTTCCAAGAACTGAGCTTGGTGTAATTAGGGGAAGGATCGCATTTGAACTTGTCAAAGGCAAAGCTATGCTTCAGCTGTAGTAACAAGGAAGATTGTGCGCCAGGATTGGGCAAGGCTAATGAGGAATGTATGAGTAGAATGGAAAATGAGAGAAGAACAAGTGAATCCATGGAGGCATTTGAGAAAGATAATAAAGTTGACATAATCTTAATAAGTGTTTTAATTGAAATAATTACCAGTTAGGGCTGAGGATTGAAATTGAGAGGGACAGCAAGACCTTGAAGAAGCTCTTGGATCAGTTTGGGGGGTATTGTTGTTACTACTGCCGCATAGATTGAGATTGGATCTTAAGTTAATTAATTTTGAAATAAATAAAGCTCAATTGTGTTTGAATCAATACATTGTGGTTTGTATTGTGGTGTTTTAAATGAATTAACAAACTATAATTAATTGATGCCGATATTGAATTATGTCATTAAAATAAAGGTACTTTATTATCGGTAAGCTAAAACACGCAATCAAAAGATGTGTGAATGCAGCATTGCTGATCTGTTCTTCTGGTTTTGTATTCAAATTTTATTCCTAGATTC
The DNA here is from genome assembly GCA_949673415.1 of Euphorbia schlechtendalii. Classification (NCBI taxonomy): domain Eukaryota; kingdom Viridiplantae; phylum Streptophyta; class Magnoliopsida; order Malpighiales; family Euphorbiaceae; genus Euphorbia; species Euphorbia schlechtendalii. The sequence goes on along the minus strand of CATIWQ010168097.1, from coordinate 5,073 downwards.
TTTATTGACTAATACCACTTTAATAACATTTTTTATATTTAAGTAGAAGAACTAATAGTATAATTGTTTTGGTAATCAACTATAATAGTACAATTTAAAAGTCAAGTATGGTCTTTATTCTTAAAAGTAAAGTCTGGTCATAATTCTATCAAAAGTAAAGTATGGTCATTATTCTAGTGCCAAGTTCAGATCATAAGCACTCTTGTGTTTTCCTCACACTATAAAGGATATTTTGTAGGAACCTTCAAATTTATTTATTGCCTTGAACCTTTTTTAGTTCAAAGTTTTTGATGTAATTTTTAGGCCAAATATATCTCCAACTCCTTCATCCTTGCACATTTTACCTCATGCTCTCCTCAACTTTCAAACTTATCTCGTATCTCCCTCAACTTTCAAAATGCACCACATAATTCCTTCCATCTGACGTGACATCCTTTGAAAAGTTAAGCAAATGAAACGATTTTTGAAGAATAAAATTAAAAAATGCATGCCTCAATCCAAAGGAAAAAGGAAGAGCCTTATGTCCAATAGAAATAACCTGGTTGAACATCAATAGTTTCGAAGTCAACGCCATCAGGAACAAGAGTAGTGTTATACTGATAAGGGTCTTTGCCATTGATAAGAACTTCATCTGGCATCCCAAGCTTCTTCCCTTCATCAAGGGCCTTCCTTAAACCCTAAAAATTTTATAAACAAACAACAACAACTTACTTTCCAACTTTCAGTTACTTTAGCAGTATAAAATTTCAGCATACTCAATAACTACTTACTGTATGGAATCTTTTGTACCAATCTCCAATCAGAATAGCAATGTCTCCATGGGGAGTATCAAAAGGGATTGGAATAACTGCTTTGTTGTTTATAATAAAGTATTGAGTCAAACTTGGTACACGTAATATATTCTAAAATGAATTATTTTATACTACGCTCAATGTTGCTAATGGAATCTTATCCTTTATGGATTATTGATTCAAGTGCAACATGTGAAATGAGCATGGACCACAATATCTTTATGTACTTTCGACAATCTATATGAGAAATATTGAAATTTATATCGACATCAAAATAAGTTGAAGTTCTATAAACTGGCACATGTAAACTATATTTGCAATTAGCACAAATCCAATCGCTGCATGATGTGTTGTATTTTCATATTATTTGTCAAAAATTTAAATTTGTGATATGGTTTAATGAATAATAATTTCATCTTTCAATTTTTCCAATGATTAAATTTCTTTTAATCCTGAGCTATAGATTTATGAGTCTAGTTTCTAAACAAATGGTTTTATTGTAATGAATGTGCATTACAAACTATCAAGTGAATTTTGTTTGTTTTCCACATACTAACTTTTCTTGTAAAAGAAAATGTTAGTATATCGTATAGACGATTGTGTCACATAAGCTACGAAGAATACATCATCTAGACTTGATGTGATCGGTAATTTATAATGATTTTGTTATCATCGTGTGATGAGTTCCATTTAAAGGAAATCAAACTTATAATCTATTTCAAAAGGAACTAGAACTAAAATCAATTGCAACTTAGTCATTCTGATATATGTGATACATTAAACATGAGGGTAAGGCATAAGCCTATTTTTTCATAACATTAAATGATGCACATACTTGTTATGACATAATCTACCTGATTACACATAAATCTGATACTTCAAGCTATTAATAGATTTATGAATCTAGTAATAAATCAATTGGATTAGACTATAAAGCATGGGAAAGGAAGTGGTTAAAAATACATTTCAGTTAAACTTATAATATTATGTGATGAATGAATTGAACGTCAACTGTTTATTCCCTATACTCTACATAAGTATAGAGTTCATGAAATGAGAAATTAGATTCTTCTTCCAATGGTCAAGTACATATACTGAACAAATTACCTTCAAAGTCTATCTTTTCCAACCAATATGTGACATGGACTGGAAGTATATCAAATTTATCTTGGTTATAACATTAGGGTTGTATCACTTACTCCCACAATATCTTAATAATTTTGGAAAATTAGGTCCAAGAGTTATATTGAGCGTTTTTCAAGATACTCTAACATATCAAAAGGACATGTTTTGTGGGGGGAGAATGCATATAAATCTGTAAAAATTTGAATCACGTAATATTAATTTCTTAGAAATGAAATCTATAGATTAGGTGTATTAGGCAAAAATGTCCTTTTATTAAGACTCTTGAACTTATTGTTTTGGATATATCTTCAAATGGGAGTAATTCAAATGTATTAATTCATAATGATCACATTAATAAGGGATCTTGTTCAATGGGAGCCAAGAACCCAAAGTATTATTGGTCCAAATGGGAGTCAATATTTTTAACTCAAGTGTGAGCTTAAACCATTATAATATTTCTGACTTGAGTGGGAGCATAAAAATGAGATTAAAATGAAGAATTTCGAGTTACAATAGATATAAGAGACATATTTACGTGAATTCAAAGCCTAAGAAATTTAAATGGAAAATTATTTCAAGCCTGAAAATCAAGTGTTTGAAGGGAGATGAATATGTGCATCTGATGGAAGAAGAATTAAGTTAACTTGCCAGAAAGATATAAAAAATATTGAGAACAGGTGGATTCCTAATGTAAAGTAAAATCATTAAACTTATAGTTAAGGGATACATATATTCAAATTGATAAGAGTAGGTTAGAAGAATATATATTCTTCCTAGTTGTGAGAATTACATCTATATGATTCATTTTAACTTTAGTAGGTGTATCTTCCTTAGAGTTACATCAAGTAGGTGTACGGAACATTATTCTCAGTTGAGAATTTTCATGAGAGGTCTATATGGAAAAATTAATCGGTTTTGTCCCAAAGATTGTAAACATGAGGTTTCCTGAATTGCATAAGTCAATTTATAATCTCATGTGATTTTAAGATTATGGCATTTAGAATGGTTAATGAGAACCATTGTGTATATACCATACTAGTGAAAGATTGGGTGTCGAGTAACTTCATGATGTAAGTCGTGAGAAAGTCTACGTAGGTCCTACGATCAAGATCTAAATGGATAGATAAGATGACTAGTATCTTTGTCTCTGGAATCTTGCACAAAAAGAGTTTGAGAAAGATTTTATATGCAGAATTCTAAAAACATAAGTATTCCAATGACTAAGAATATGATTATTAGTGAAAGTAATGTCCTGAAAATCCTGTCAAGTGGGAGGATACGGAAAATGTTCCGTATATTGGCATTACATATGTTATATTATACTCCATACCTAATATAAATCATGTGTGCATCGAAGTAATATATTAGTTTATTCCAGTAATAGAGCATTGGAAGACCGGTAAGAAAATTGTAAGATACTTGTGAATGACCATTGGTTATGCTCTAATGTATTGAACCAAGGAAATAGATCTTATAGAATATATATGTGCATATTAGCTAAGGCCTAGCATTGTGTTTTTCCAGTTTTGGTCAAAGATTTTGTTTGACAAAAGAGACTATTGAGACTTTTTATGCTAAGTGCTCCAAACAAAATGTTGATCTTTTATAGAGATAGTCAAACATCGATATCTTATGCGATAGACCTGAAATATCGTAGTAGCAATAAGTATATCAATATCAAGCATTTTGTTAGTTGTAGACTAGATAACACAATGAGAGGTTAATATGAGGTATTTATCTACTCATTACATTCTTATAGATTTGTTTACGAAGTATGTCCCTGAAATATGTATATGTAAAATATATCAAAGAATTAATAATGCGTAGATTACATTTATCTGATTACCTCATTTATTATACCATTAAAATCGTGAACGATATTATGATAATATAAGTGAGTTTTATTCTATGAGCAATGTATGTGTGAATGTTATGTACATATATTATTTTTCCGTTCATAGCATGTCAGAAGAGAAGTAACCCACTCACATGGGTGTTTACCCTAGTGTTATCACGAGGACATAGACAAAGATGAGATTGATTTTGAACATACTATGTGTAGTACGGGAACCTGTTCAAAATCGTGAATTGACTTGTTGAGTAACAAGAAAATCCCATTGTATAGAACATTGTGTGCTGAATCCAAAAAGGAATCAAGTAAGTATTGTATAGTTTACATGAAAATTAGTCATGTTCTGTTTGAATAGCTCAATGTGATTCATATAGTCGAACAAGGTTAAATGCTAGGGTGCATTGTACTTGAAAATTTTATATGGTGTTAGTTGATATGAAAAGACATAAGCTCCTTTATAAGGGTAGAAAGGAAAAAACACCATGACACATTATTAAATTAGGAGAGGAACAAGTCCTAGAGATAATGTGTGCTTATCGACTATGAGATGAGAAGTTTGTACATTGTACAAGGATCTTAACTTCTCTAATGTGAGACTCGATCCATTAAACTAAACAGTTGTTGGACCTTACCCTCAATACTATTGAGTTATCTTGCGATTTAAGAACTAGTAAGGGAGATTTGATAAGAGATTATGATTAAATTCAATCTGGGAAAGATTGGTTGGTGGGCCGAATTAATTTTGTATGGAATTGATAGCTTGGAAGAAGAATTGGCCAAATATACATTCATCATAGTTTTGTCTGTTCACCGGCTAGCATATCATTACAAATTTTGTAGGTCGGTGAACGACGAATCAAGGCTTTCGAGATTCAAATAATGTGGAAGTGGGTGATTGTCAACCAATCTAGGGTAAAAGCATACACATTATATATATCAATGTAATATTTTATATACTCTATATTAACTTTTATGGTTGAATACCAATCAAATTCGTCTTGGCAGACCCTAACAGGTACAATATGTTTTCTGAATACTGGATGTTAATATATGTGGTTAAGTACCACTCAAAATAGTCTTGGCAGACCCTAACAGTTGTAAGATAGAGTGTTCCTGATAGTAGTCGATCGCATGACTTCATAACATATAGAAGATTTGATAAGCTTGTACGGAATATGACCCGTTAGTGGAAGATGTTGGAATAACTCGGTCCACCCATGAGCGAGTCAATCAGGTCAAAGGATCCGATCTAATTTAGTTATTTGGACTAAACTGAAAAGTTATTGAACTTTAAGGAATAAATTA
>CATIWQ010168094.1:0-11086 GCA_949673415.1 Euphorbia schlechtendalii | reverse complement strand
AATTGCATTGTTTGTTTAAAATCTTTAATATTTGGTAAAATTTATTATAATGAAGTAAAGTAATTTAATAGTATAAAATATAAATTTTAAAATAATTATAAATTTAATGTATAAAAATATAATAAATAAATAAAATTATTCGTCAGGCCGGGCTTGGATCGGGCTTGGGTATTTATATAAAAACCAAGCACGAACCATAAAACTTCAGGCTTTAACGGATTCGGGTTCGAGCCGGGCTTTTGAAAAAAATAAATATCCAACCCCAGCCCATTGAAGCGGGCTCGCCCGGCCCGTGAACAGGTCTATTTAGCATGCAATATCGCTTGGGCAATGACGTCAAATATATGTAATAGTCTGTTATTGGTTTAGCAGCTGCGATTGATGTTAAATATTACTCTAGTTAGAGACTTTTAATTTTTTAATTGACAATTTTAAAACCCTATAATGAGAGAAATTATAGCGGATTCCCATCCAACCGATCATATTTAAAGCCGGCTTCCTTTATAAATCTCTACATGAAGGGATTTGTGAATAGACGCGGGTCTGTTTAATATTACTTATCATGCTGTTGTTCAGATGAGTTAAATTCACAAATTTTTTGTTGAATAACATATTTTAACTTTGAACAACACATTTTCATCTTTCGTATAATTTATTTCATAACTATTTAACTTGCTTTTTGATGTCCTTCAAGATTGATCTTGCCGTCTATCGGGTCTTCCAAAGTCCTGCAAAACAAATCCTCGGCCGGAGGTGTTTCCGGCGAAGATCCTCCGACGATTTAGTCAGTGGTCAGAGTAAAGAGGTCTTTAGGGGTCTTTAGTAAAGTTTGCTTATCATTACCTCCTTTTTAGCAGTTAGAGATTTGCCATTTATAGGATTTGTGTGTGATGATGTCATGTGGGACCCATCCGTGAGAGATGCACGTGTGGCCCGCCGCTTGGGGGTCTTGTTCGCCGTCTGAGCATTAAATGATTCATCTCTGCCAGTTGGTAATGCATTTAATGTGGCAGAGGGGAGAGAAACGTCAGAGTAGTGGGTTATGAGGGTGATGCCTCGGCGAAATGTTGGTGGGTAACGCCGAAGGTTATTTAATTTGGTTCTATACCTCGGCGAGATGTTGTGCTGACATTGTCTCGGCGCGTAGTGGTGCTGAGGTGTTCATTTGTTTGGCCCATGCAGTTCTTGGATCTTTTAATGAGCTTGAGGATTTAATGGGCCTTGATATCACATTCCATCTATTTCTTTAATAAATTATTAAAATACTCTTTAATTTAACTTAATTCAACTATTCTCTATGTATACATTTAATTAAAAGAAAATTATATATTAATTTGATGATGATTTGAAAAAACATACATTCTTTCAATAACATGGGCATTTTTGACAATTGTGGGGTTGTAACATGATTTGCAATTAAATAAATAGGAAAAATTTTAGAATTACTCTATTCACCTCAACCGCTCCGTGGAATGGTTATATAAAGCATTATTTTATCTTGAATTGGATAAAATAATAATCATGCATACATATAAAATATTTAATTCACCGACTTCTCCGCCATTGACGTGTTCTACTATCTAATATCGTTGTGTATTATAGGGACAGCTCACCAGTTTCTTTTCTTTATTTATTACACATGGGTGAAGATATGATTCTCAATTACGAGATTTATGAAAAACCTAATTAATGTTCATTTAAAGTCATTAGCTGGTATATGGTTTGATAGGTTTATCCAACTTAAAATAGTGTTAAGAGTCTGCTATATTTATAACTTCTTAAATTATTCAATGATTATATATAAATGTTATTATATTGTATACTGTGTCAAATAGATCGTATCTTGTATAATATACCAAATTAATGAATGAAAGTAATCTACAACAAATATTAGAAAATTGGGTTACCTTAATAACTATGTAGCAAAAAAGGGGAACGGGAATGGAAACCGACACGGAAACGGAAACGGGGTAACGCTCTTTCTAAAAAATATAGGCTTGGAAACTGTGAGGAAACGCGTAAATAATAAAAATTTAGGGGTATATTCATAAATATGAAAAATATAAAATTTCATACATATTATTTCATTCTTATATAAAATATTAAGAAACATGAATTTTAAAATAAATTTATTGATTATAAAGTAAATCTACATGAGTAATGGTTATTTCAAAACATTAAACAATAGTAAATATGGTTATAAAAAACAATAAAATTTCATAAAGTCTGAAAGTTGTATCATATTTACTAAATCGTAATAATGTAAGTATATAAAATGGAATAAAACAAGTTTTTATAGTATAATAATATTATTAATAATATAAATAATAAATTGGGATTTTAAAGTCTTAGAAGTTTGAATATATTAGAAAGTTTAGTTTTATGATCGAATTAAAATTGGATCTTTCGATATAAGGAATTAGTAGGAAACCGAATCCAGAATTTACGGAAACGAGTTTTCAACTTTCATTAATTGCAGAAACGGCCCGGACACGTTTCGTAGGGGTTTCCTAGGGTTTCCGTTTCCGAAACGGATGGAAAACGTGGAAACGGCATATCACAGAAGTTTCCGTGCTTCCTAGCTTAATAACGAAACAATATGGATAAAAAATGTAATTTAAAGTTACATGAAATTGTACTTCTACAAAGCTAATGCTGCCTTTTTGTACGTGAGGGTTGTTTTTTTCTTGTGAAAGTCTATGAATTGGTATCTTATTCTGCTAAGTTTTATAATCTAACTGTGAGACTTGTTTATAATGGATTACGAAATGTATAACATATACATAAAAATAAGACGTTCGTCTCATTAGATGCTTGTCTTTTTACAATGCAATTAAGAAATACAAAGAATTCATATGGGATAAGCTTCGCCAAGATGCCTTTAAAAAAATTGAAGAAATTCTTAGAGTAACCACCATCTTAAACCGTCCTAAAAAAGGATAAACACTTTATATGTACTTAGCAGACATCGAAGAAATAGTTGGGTCGATCCTAATAAGAGCAATTTACCAAGTGCATTAGCCAGTGAATAGGGTTTTGAAATATCTTTGTATTCAACTTGAAATTGAACCAAAAAGGATTTAAGTTGGTGCGATTATAGTGTAATGGAATCAATATAATTGAAATGATCCGCTTATTGAATGAGAAGCAACTTTAGAGACGGTTAAACCAGCGAAGAGAGTTCCAAATATCTTGTATTTAACTTGCAATTCAATTAGACATGCTTTTAGCTGGTTAATCAGATTGAAAAATAATTTAAATGCATTAATAGTGTATTGGAAAATTTAATTGAAACAGGGGTCATATTATTGATGGTTAGCAACTTAGCGCCACTTAAACCAACGAAGAGTGTTTTGAAATGTCATTGTATTCAACTTGGAGGTTGTGCGACTTAAGGCTATTTATTTTTGTTTTGGGCTTTTCTTCTTTTAACCTAATTTTTCAAATATAAATGGAACCCTACAAATCTTTTATTTTACATAACACACAAATCTGAAACTTTGATAATTTGCAATTGTGAATTCCAATTCAAATCCTCTTCCTCACCTTTTGATTGATCGATTGATCATCTTTCGTTCTTGGTTCGGATCTGTAGTGGTACAAAGAATGGCTGGTTACCAAGAAAACACAACTGAATGGATTATTTGATTTTACATCGCAAATGGATTTTCACAGCTTTGAAAGGAAGGAGTTCCAGGCACTCTGCAAAAAGAACAAAATCTATGTAATAATATCGCCATGGCCGATGCTCTCAAAGCTCTTGAGAAGGAAATCCTAGAATTTATGTGATATCAAGGTCCATTAAGGGCCCAAGCAACACACCTTGGCCCTAAACACGACTCAGTCAAAACATACATTAGCATAAACACGCGCAGAGGCCACCTAAGCATGGCAGTAGCGCTAAGTCAAGTCTTAAACGAGTCACCCTTAACATTCCTTGACTCTTATTGCCGAGATCACTCCTTCAGCAATACCCACCGTGTATTAGCTGATTGACTCTCAACATAACCCACGTTGACCCGACGCACTCCTTCTCTCTCTACTGTCGCATTAAATGCAAATTTGACTGGCAGGGATGTATCATTTAATGCTCCGACAGTGGAAAAGACCCTCAAGCGGCTTGCCACTTGTGCATAGCTTGCAGGCGGGCCCCATAGGGCATCATTACATGAATTCCTATAAATAGCAAGGAAATCTCCTACTCTGGAGGTAACTATTACTTTGAGAATACGCACTTAAATTCTCTCCCAAATCGCTAACTTAAGCATCAGAGGGGCTTTGCCGGAACCCCGGCCAAGTCTTGTTTTGTAGGTACTCGACGGGAATCTCAACGGAGTACGAAGGATCTCGAAGAACCTGATGACCCCACGAAGAACGGAGTTGACAAAGGTGCTATTTGGGTATCAAATTGGTGTGGTGAGCATGGAGTTCACTTGTTCGACCTTTGGATCTGCGTCCTTAAATCTCTACCTCTCAAGGAAATCCTTTTGAATAAAAGTCACCCATGATGGCTCAACAAACAAAGCTCAGAAGGTGGAGAGTGGGTTTTCAAACCCATATATGTCTTTCCAAGCTTATTTGAGATGCGAAATATCATGTTCAAGCTATGCTAGCACAATTATTCAGTGATTAATTAAATAAAGGAGAAGGGAAAATGAAGAAAGGAATCAGAGGGCTAATGCTTCTCCATCGACGTAACCCATTCAAGCTTCGGCGTGACCCATTTGAGCTTCGGCGTTCCCCATTAAAGCTTCGACATTTATAAGCATTCGGCGTTACCCATTTGAGCTTTGGCGTTTATAAGCATTCGGCGTTACCCATTAGAGCTTCGGCGTATATACGCATTCGGCGTTACCCATTAGAGCTTCGGCATATATACGCGTTCGGTGTGACCCATTAGTGCTTCGACGTTTCTGCACGTTCGGTGTAACCCATCCAAGCTTTGGCTGTTCTGCGCGTTCGGCATGACCCATTCTATCTTCAGTGTTTACACTCCTTCGGCGTGATCCATTTAAGCTTCGGTATTTCCCCTCATTCGGCGTGATTCATTAAGCTTTGACGGTTCTATGTCCATTCAAGCTCCGGCATTTTCATGAGTTCGGCGGTATCCATTTAAGCTTTGGCGGTACCACGCATTCGGTGTGACCCATTCAAGCTTTGGCGTTTCTGTACATTCGGCATAAACCCATTCAAGCTTCGGCGTGATCCATGTAAGCTTCAGCGGTTCTGAATGTTTGGCATGACCCCTTTTAGCTTCGGTGTTAATATGCGTTCGACGTGATCCATTCAAGTTTTAGCGGTTCTGCACGTTTTTCGTGACCCATTCAAGCTTCGGCGTTTTCATGAGTTCGGCTTGACCCATTCAAGCTTCGACGTTTCCACATATTCGGCTTGACCCATTCAAGCTTCGGCGTTCCCATACATTCGATGCTCTTAAGCTTCGGCCATAACAGCTTCGGTGGGACAAAGGCCGAGCTACATATCTGACGCCTCCAAACTTCAACCGTGCAAGCTTAAGCATAACAAATCCAACCTCATTTGACACTCAGCTTCGGCATGGGTGATCGACACTCAACTTCGGCACTAACCCAAGTGTCAAGCTCTGACATCACCTCGACTACCTTCAGCCTCAATAACCGTCAACCAAGCCTAGATTCAGCCTGAAAAATTACCGACCCACCTATACTCGACTGGAGTACAGCCTCCGGTAGATTCGGCTTTAACAGGTACTGACCATTAGAGATCCTCTTAAGGTATTGTGGTCGCTAATATTTAAATTTGAAAATTACTCTTAATTTTACAATTTTGGGAGTCTCGTTAAGCAATTTAGAAATAAACATAAATCCCATTGACTAGTCATGATAATTACTGAACATGATAAAATTTTGTTTGAGCTTCCAATTCAATCCCTTTATTAGTTTCCAAGAAATAGGAGACATATGGTTCGTCTCTGACCATGATAATGATTAGTTGAATACACTTAGGCTCTTTTATTATTAAGTGATTTCATGGTTCGTTTCAGAATGTTAGTGGGCACTCTAATGCAATTTTCTTCTTAAACCATCCCTACTATATCATCATCATATGATGGTTTTGCTTAAACCCATATCATGTCTAGAGAGTAATAATTAGTGTATATTCCATTAGGAATTCGTACCATATTTTTATATTGTCAAACAAATGTTTGTTAGCAACTGACATCATCATTCATTTCATGTGAATGCACTATAGAAAACAGAGATAAGCTATCCAAAACTGATAGTGTCAATTATTTCATCGAACGAAGATTTGTTTCATCGAATTCAGGCCATCGTTATTCATGAGTCATCTTATACTAGTAAGCTCTCCTCAATTAGCAATAAAAGTCATCAAAGCTTGGTTTGTTCGATTAATTTGGCATAATTCAAGCACCATTCATATTTGATTCATCCAATACACATGTCTACTGTGACTTACATCTTACATTTGTTGCTAAAATTATGTGGGAAAAATCCCATTTTGCTTATCTAGTCGAATTCGATTTCAGGATTATGGAGGTAGCTACAAAATTTTCCAAGACGAAAGGCAAGACATTCCTCCCTTCCCGATGGACCTCCCTAACGGAAGGAGAGACATTCCTCCCTCCTCGAGAGTGAAGCAAACATTCACCACCACTCAAGCTTGCAGACCATGATCCTTAGTGATCCCCCCGGTGCTCTTATGCTTTGAAATTAAAGCATCATAGCCCATAGGCCACTACCCCTAGTGATCCTGTCAGTGCTCTTACTGCCCGCAGGCCGTGATCCCTAGTGGTCCCCTCGGCCCTCTTATGCTTTGAAATTGGTGTGGTGAGTCGAAGCCTACAATCATGACTACTCCCCAAAACAAATCATCAAAACCTCCACTCATTCCCGGGACCATCCTATTCTTGGACACGCCGAAGTTCGAAAATAAAGCCGGGACGTTGAACCCGGTCACTACAACTCCCGCGCCACAGACGAAGGCGCCACTTTTCATGGAGCAAGAGACACTTGAAGAGAGAAAGAGAAGAGAAGTCGCAGAAAAGGATATGATGGCAATGCTAGTCAAACAGAGCAAATAACAGAATGCGGCTATGGCCCTCATACAGAATATGATAAATGAAATCTTGCACTCGCGGAAGGAGGAATAAGAGTTGCTCCGAAGCCTTTGTCAGGAGCGACAACTAATTAGATCGGAAGCGTGGCATCCATCGCGAGGCTCCCCGTCAATAGTGAGATTGGATCGCTCACGCTACACTTACCGCCGCTAAAAAATGCCGAAAAATGGAAGAAGTACCTCGGCTAAGGAAAAGGATAGGACGGGATCATCAAGGAGGGAAGAAAGGAATTCGGAGGAGCTATCTCTCCACCGTGAAGACAAAAGCCTAACATTCGAGGCTTGCCTAGTACCGTCTCTGGATAGCGAGGAGAGTTCAGCAAGATCTAGAAGAAAAGCTCCCCCACAACCTCATCTGGTGAGGGAGGACTTAGAAGTTGTCATAGCTAAGAAGGTGGATGCCCTTCTAGTAGAGAGAGAGATGGAAGCAGCTGTGCCATACGTTGCCGAGACAGGATCACCTTACTGCTCCCGTATTCACGCTGAAAGATTCTCGAGAGGGTTCAAGCAACCCCGTCTGCACGAGTACTCCGGAGTGGGAGACCCCACGGCACATGTTCGCTATTTCCACCAATGCATGGAGGAGGCTGACGCTACGGATGCCATGCTATGTAAGCTATTTCCCACCACCTTGGTAGCTTCTGTGACTCACTAGTTCGAGGGCCTTAAGCCAGCATCCATAACCAACTTTGACATGATGGCCAAGAGCTTCGCATTGTACTTTTTCATGTCTATCCTGCCCAACCGAACAGTCTAGGACTTGCAAATGGTTCGGCAGAGGTCAAATGAGTCCCTCACCGACATCGTGGAAAGATTATAGGGTGTGGCTCTCGAAATCAGGGATTATAAGATTGCATAGCTTCAGAGGCACTGGCAAGAAACTACCAAAGTGCTGAATTGGCGAAAGACATTTCAACAGAGAGGCACACCACTTTGGCGACGCTAATGTAGAAGGCTAGGAAGTGGGTACATTGGGAAACCCACAAAAGGAATACCAAGCAAATGGAGGTCGCCGCGAGGGAGGAACGGGCGAAATGACAAGATTTTGGGAAGCGCGAGCCAGACCGCCTGTAGCCAGACCACCTTGAAAGACTAAAATGGGAGGTGGAAGAGTTCACTCCCTTCTATGCCAAAAGAAAGGAGGTTTTGATGTGGATCGAGAAAAACGGGGAAGACATCAAATATCCCCCTAAGATGAGATACAAGGGGAAGTTGGGGGCTTATTGCGAGTTTTATAAAAGTGAGGGCCATGATACAGAGGATTGTAGAGAGTTGGCCCACGAATTAAACAAGAAGGTTGCTGATGGTCGGTTGAACCATTTCCTCCAAAACCCACTGCGAGATAGACAACGTGATGAAGGGGGAAGACATTCCCACCAGGAGCAGTGAGGCTATCAACCGCCTCGCCGCGATGCTGAGGTAGGCTATCAACCACCTCCCCATGATACTGAGACAGGCTAACGACCACCTCGTCGTAATGTCGAAGAACCCCCTTCTAGGGGAGTGATACATGTGATTGCTGGGGGAACCATCCAGAAAAAGAGGAAGAGGGGGAACACATTTCACCATGATAATACAGACAGAGAAAATGAAACATGCTACACCTTTGCTCAGGAAAAGAAACCTTCATTACACAATGACACCCTGGTGATTGAAATGATGGTGGAAGGATATCAGGTACGCCGTATGCTGGTAGAAACAGGTAGCTCGGTTAACGTGATGACATGAAGAGTGTATGAAGCGATCGGAGGAAACCCCAACAACCTGGCTATCCATCAAGTGCCATTAATCTGGCTAGGCGGGCACGCTATGCGCTTTTGCGATTCGGCAAACTTATCTATAACATTGGGAGATGGCCCCCGATGGAAGACAAGGGATGAATTTCTTATCGTTGATATTCCTTTAGCGTATAACATAATCCTAGGATGCCCCCTCATTATTAGATCCAAAGGTGTTATCAATTTACGATACCTAACACTCCAAATACCCACGTATCAGGGAATAGCTATAGCTCGTAGGAATCAACAGGCCACTCAGGAAACATATTTAATATCCTTAAAAGCTGAGCCTTTAGCCATGGAGGAGGAACCTGACAGGGAGCAAATAGCTGAGCCCGTTAATTTAATGGTAGCTGTAACCTTGGAAGAAGGGAGAGAGGTTCGCATGGCTTAGGGATTGAAGAAGGAAACTAAGGAAGAAATCCTCACTATCTTGCGAGAGAAGGTGCATTCTTTCGCATGGACCTCGGTAGACTTGACGGGCGTCAACCCCCAAGTGGCTGAACATAGGCTGAACGTGCTCCCCTAGGCGGAACCAGTTAAGCAAAAACGAAGGAACCACACACCGGAAAGATAGAAGGCCATAGAGGAAGAAGTCTCTCGCTTACTTAAAGCAGGGCACATCAAGGTAGTCCGATACCCCGATTGGATCGCCAATGTGGTGCTGGTCAAAAAACCAAATGGCAAGTTCTGAATGTGCGTAGATTTCACAAATCTAAATTGAGCTTGCCTGAAAGATAACTACCCTCTCCCCAGCATTCATATGTTGGTAGATGCCACAGCGAGTTACGCCATTTATTCTATGTTGGATGCAGCGTCAAGATATGATCAGATACCCATGGTGGAAGAGGATAAGGAGAAGACATAGTTCATTAAGCATGATGGTATATATTGCTACCATGTCATGCCTTTTGGTCTCAAAAACACTGGGGCCACTTACCAACGAATGGTAAACGATATCTTCGGTGACATGATAGGGAAAGAGGTGGAGCTGTACGTGGATGATATGATTATCAAAAGCAAAGCAGAAGTAGAACATGCCACTAACGTAGCAAAGGTTCTAACCCTTCTGGAGAAGTACGGGCTGAAGCTTAATCTAGAGAAATGTGCCTTCGATGTAATAGGGGGAAAATTCTTGGGTTATCTAGTTTCGCGAAGGAGAATAGAAGCTAACCCTGATAAGATAAAGGCGGTGCTTTAGCTTGATAAGTGTATAATTACACTTATTATCACATTAATTTTATATAATAAACACTGTAGTTTTAGTCATTTTTATACTTCATATAAAAGATTTCATGTGGCATGTAGTTGTTTTTTATGCAAATGCAGATACTAGGTAAATCTTGGGAGTAAAATAAGCTAAAGTGGAAAGAGTGAAAAAGGTGGAAAAAGATGCGTGGAACTTAAAGATTTGGCTTAGAATCGAAGCTGTCAAAAATCGATGAAGTTATAAGAAGAATTCTGAGTAAAATTCAATTCATGGTCGTGACTTGTTTACTTCAGAAATAGAAGATTTCCAATCAAAGATTCATGGTCGTGACATGTATATCGCGATCGTGACATGGACGGTTTTCTGGTATTATCTTTTTAACTAACAACCGCCATCAACTACCAATGAAGAGACACCTATCTGGAGTCAACCAATCACGAATAGGTGCTTATCCATTGTGGATTATATCAAAGCTTCTCAACCAATCACAATGAGGAGATGCAATCTTTCACCAATGGATACAACCCTTCATTTGGATAGACGTGACCCTTCGAACTCTATAAATAAGGCTTCATTCCAGCACAATTTCGTGCACTACCAGAGTGCAATTAGAGAGAGATATAGTGTGTGTATAGATATAGAGTCGCTACGTTCTTAATTGTTAGCGAGAAAATGTTTAAGTGATTCGAATCCTTATTTCGATCACTAGATTTCTCTGTATTCTCGAGCGATTATTGTATAAGTGTACTTGCAAATCACTTATCAATAAAAGTTTTTGTTCTTCAATATTCGTTTGTTCGATATTCACAAAGAATAGCATCCTAGCGGAGGTTCTGTACGGGCCGAGACAGAATTCAAAGCAGACGTAGGAATTGCGGGAATTGACGACTCCCATTAAAGAGTGGATACGGTTTGATCAACTTTAGCTTTCACTTGCATACCTTACAACTTTGCTTTGCTTTCTACTTATACTTTCTATTTC
>CATIWQ010168084.1:0-24484 GCA_949673415.1 Euphorbia schlechtendalii | reverse complement strand
AAACTTATCGGAAGCATTAAACTAAAACTATATAACTTATACTAATTCATGTTGCATCGAAATATAAATCGAAACTTACTTGGAATGTTGCTCTCGAATGTTACTCACCACTCATCCTTGCCAAATTGATAAATGTTGTGCTAATAATGCTCAATTTCAACATGCACTAACATCAAACTTGTAAATATCTAACACTCACAATAACCTTGGACAAATGTTAGTAAAGTATAAGAATAGATAATGTATAAATTTCATGAAAATCAATAAAAAATTTTCAAATTCTTTGATTTTTCATTTTATTCATTTTTTTGGATTTTACGGGATTTTTACAAATGCCCCCCCACACTAAAGAAAGCAATGTCCTCATTGTGAGACATTATAAAAATAAAAAACACAACTAAAATAAAATAACATAAAGGAAAGAAAATGAACCCGTTTTACTCCTCAAAACATGAATCTGGTTGCAATGTGAGAATTCAGGTTTTCATTGGGTAGATCATAATATTGCATATTGTTGCTAATCATTTGAAGTAATGCTGGTTTTTATTTCAAATTAATTCGCATCAATCGGTGGTCTAGCAATTCCTTGATTGTTACCATTGATGGTCGGAATAACATAATCCATAAGCCTTAGTTGGGGTGGATCTTCATTTGGGTTTAGATTTGGGTTTTCAACTTGACCGGTAGCCATTCTTCTCTCTTATCTCTTATATTTTTGTTTCCTTGCTCTACCAAATCGTTCTATCTCTAATTCGAAAGACGTCAAACATTCTCCCGAACTACGCGTACTTGGCATGCACACGCTAGAAAGAAAACTCAATGAATAAGCAAGAAAAATATGTTAATAACAAGATAATATAAATAATAATATATTAGAAAATAAATCTAAATAACATGTAAAATATTATCTTCCAAAATTAAATCTCTGGAAGATTCGGCTATATATCAATGGTGCCAAAAACTTGTTCATGAAAAATATAGGTGTTGTCAGTACCTCTTATCAAATAGAAAAATGATGATAACTGCAAGTATACTGTTGCGTTGTAGTTTTAAAAGATATTGATCCCACAAGGAATGGCTAGTTCTAGAAATCGAAAAGGAAGATAAAATAAGGAAAATAAAATATAATGAAGTAAAGGTTAGGAAAAAAGGGTTAGAATGAAAAATGAGTAAATATAGGTATGAAAGACTAGATAATCTAAATATATAGATTTTCCCTACGAAATAAGTACAGCAGAGAAAGAATGCAAGTTCAACAAAGATGTTACGATTCACTAAACTAATCTTACAAACTTGGTTCTAAATACTCAGATGTTCAATTATTTTCCTAGAGCAACACATGAAATGACTTTTCTATATCTAGCGCAAACGAATTAAGACAATTATATAAACCTGGACAACGTCAATACTATGCTTAGTACGGGTCACTCTCACATAGCCACATTTAGCAAGTTACAATTCCAAAAATGTTGGCTAACTAAACAACGTTATATCACAGATCTAGTGATTATACATGATATTGTTAACCTCGAAATTACTCTTAAAATTAACTCCAACCCATATAACTTGATTAACATAAATGACTTGACATGAAATACGCATTATGACACATAGACATATCATATACTTCGAAATAAAAAGTATAAGTAGAAAGCAAAGCAAAGTTGTAAGGTATGCAAGTGAAAGCTAAAGCTAATCAAACAGTATCCACTCTTTAATGGGAGTCGTCAATTCCCGCAATTCCTACGTCTGCTTTGAATTCGGTCTCAGCCCGTACAAAACCTCCACTAAGATGTTATTCTTTGCGAATATCGAATAAATGAATATTAAAGAATGAAAACTTTTATCGATAAGTGATTTGCAAGTACACTTATACAATAATCGCTCGAGAATATAGAAAAATCTAGTGATCGAAACAAGGATTCGAATCACTTAAACATTTTCTCGCTAACACTTATGAACGTAGCGAACTCTCTATCTACACACTATACACTATCTTTCACCCCTTTCTTCTGCACTCTATGATGCGTTGGTGCTGCATGAAATTTGTGATGATTGGAACCCTAATTATAGAGTTCGAAGGGTTGCGTTTATCCAAACGAAGGGTCGTGTCCATTGGTGAATGATTGCATCTCTTCATTGTGATTGGTTGAGAAGCTTTGATATAATCCACAATGGATAGGCACATTTTCATGATTGGTTGACTTCTGATAGGTGTCTTATCGTTGGTAGTTGATGGCGGTTGATCATGCTTATCTAGCATTTGGTAGTTAAGAAGATAAACCCAGAACACCGTCCAAGTCCCGACCGCGATATGTATTTCATGACCGTGAATCTTTGTTTGGCAAACTTCTATTTATGAAGTGTACAAGTCATGATGGCGAATGATTGTCGCGACCTTGAATTGAGTTTTTCTTCAGAATTCTTCTTGCAACTTCACCGATCTTTGACAGCTTCGATCCTAAGCCAAATCTTTAAGTTCCACGCATCTTTTTGCACCCTTTTCACTCTTTTTTCATAGAATTCCACTTTTGATCATTTTACTCCCAAGATTTACCTAGTATCTACATTTGCATAAAAAACAACTGCATACCACGTGAAATCTGTTATATGAAGTATAAAAATGACTTAATTCATAGTGTTAAATGTATAAAATTAATATGATATTAAGTATAAGTATACACTTATCACCAGTCAACGAATGGTATAATAACCTGCCCTTGGAAATAGCTCATGATTGGAAGCGCCTCTCAGTGGCCCTAATGGAGCCGTATGGCTTCAATTCTGAAATAAAGACTACCATACAACATCTTGAGGCCGTCAAGCAAAGACCTAAGGAATTGTTCAAACCCTACTACAACAGGTGGATGGCCACCGAGGCACTGCTCAATGATAAGCTCAGTCTGTTTGAGATGATTGTAAAGCTATTGGTCGGGGTACTGCTAGTCTACTGACAGAGACTCAGGATCGAAATTTTCACTTCCTATAATGAGGTGTACAAGAAAGCTGAGAAGCTTGAGTGGATTGAATCCCTAGACACACTTGTGGGAAAACCCACCAACGAGCACTGATACAAAAAGGTTACCATTGGGGAAGAAGACCCTTCTCATGTGGAGGATGAGGATGCTAATAATGTAATTGGGGAAGAAAACTCTTTTATGTTAACAAACTCTGCCAATGAGGCTTTTGATTCTTCGAATGCATTGAACTTTGCTTGCTTGCTTGATATCCTTTTGGATGACATCACACATTCTCGTGAAGATGAGCATAATGTTTTTAGCATACATGACAATCATCACATGAAATTAATTTGGGTATAAATGAATCCCCTATAATAATTTCAAATGATTTGACTCTTGATGAAAAATAAGAGATAACATAGGTACTTAGACAACACTTGATAGCGTTTGCCTGGTCCTATGAAGACATGCCAGAGGTCGACAAAAAGACCGTCAAACACAAAATCTCCACTGACCATTAATTCAGTCAAACAGAAGATGACATGATCGAGACAAAATTAGGTCGAAAGAGTTAAGGTAGAGGTATCAAAGCAAATTGAAGCTAAGTTCTCCAAAGTAGTTAAACACCCGAAAAGGTTGGCCAACATAAAGCAAGTGCCGAAGACACAAAGGAGTCAAGAATTTCAATGTGTCAACAACTTTATAGCACATCTCATCACTATTTGTAGGCCTATCATCAAACTATTGAGGGAGTACCAATAGACAACGTGTGTTTGTGTTCGATGGAACTAAATTATGTCTGATATAGGTTTTGAAGCCTTCCATCCTCGACAAATCCTTCGTTCTCTATTAGGCTATCAAGGAATAATCAATAGGGAGAACAATTGAAAAGTTGAATATCGAGCATCACCACTCACCACCATGTATGCCTCAATCCAACATAGCATCAAAAGTGGACCACAAATTAATCAGAAAATGCTGAACGAGGAAGCGGTTAAAGTCATAAATATGAATCAACCAAGACAGGCTCAAACGCTATCACGTCTAGGCACAAGAAATAAATCATTTAAAAAGCAATAGAAATAAAAGTAATTAGCATGTTAATTACAACTCTGTTAATTGAGCAAAAATTAAGGCCTCTTTTCAAAACAGAAAAAAGAACAGTCCACCAAGTTGAAAATCCGAAAAGGGCGGCTCAAATAAAACTTAGGATATTGAGAAAAAAGAGAACACGTTGATTAGAAAACTTGAAAGGGCTAATCGGTGGTAGAAGTCAAATCATTTGAAACATTCATACCCCTGTTAAGTTCATAAATGAATTGTCATTCTTGCTTAATCTTTATGCATATGTTTACCTTGATTGCTTGCATGCCAATAATAGAATATCGCAAGTAAGCATCTCATCACATCATGGCTCAATAACAATAAAAAATAATAAATAGAAAAGAAAAGAAAAGATGCGTCTACTGGATTGAAAACCTGAAAGGGTAGTCCAGGAAAAAATTAAGATAAGGTTTGGTAGATTGAAAACCTGTAAGGGCAGTCTATGCAAAAATTAGAACCAAAGAAATATCAAATTCATCATCTTCTCCTTAGAATGGCACAAGGCATCATCTATATCCTCCAGAATTAGGATGAGTATGCTCTAATTTCCCTTGTAGAGAGGATTGTCACAGCAAAAAAGCTTCTATGCTCTCATTATGAACTTCAAAGTGAGTATCACCAACAAGGTTCGGGATCAACTTACATCTCTAATGCTATACCAAAGAAGGAAACGAGCGTCAAAAAGTCAATTACTCATCCAGATCCTCTTAAAACCAAATTCAGGCTTTCAACTCGACTCTAATTCGTCCACAAAATCGTACTTCAACTCATTAAGGTTTCGGGGAAAAAAATTTTCCCATACCCATTAAGGTTTCGGAGATCCACATTAAATCCTGCGTATTCCCCATTACCCATCGGGGATTCCCTATTACCATTAAGAAAATAATTTTTTTAGTCACAATTTCAACTTCGATACAACCAAACAAAAGTAATTTTACTACAATAATTAATAAGGGTGATGGCAACTCATGACACGACAAAGAAAGAAAAAGATAGCAAATGAGATTTAATTGTTTTTATTGGATGAATTTACTACAAGTTTACTTTCTTACATTGCTAATATCCCATTCATATTAAAACTATTTTGTTGTGTATACTATTATTTAGTTACTAGAAGCTCTACTATAATATGAAAAATGTTACAAGAAAAAAATGGTTTCAATTAAAATTGAGAGATAGTGTTTCAATTTCATAGAGTTTTCTATGTAATTGAGAGATAATGTTTCAATTTCCTTTTTTTAATTATAGCTTATTATTATACCGTTATTAGGTGTTTGATCGTGAAGTAATATTGGGTTTCTGTATTATTTTGTAGGCCATTGTATAATGCCCATAACATTTCTTTTTTAATAGATAGATTTTATATTATCTACTGATATAAAATATAAAAATAAAAAGTAAAAATTCATATTTCATGTGTCATTCGAAAATTATCCATTGAATATTATCTAGACCAGGGTTTAGGATTTTCGGGTATGGATATGCACTCCCCATATCCATATCCGTTAAGATTTCGGGGATAAAAAATTCTTCATACCCACCCCACGAATATTTTTATCGGAGAATATACGTCCCTATCGGATTTATACCCATCGAATTTGGATAATTCGAGCTCCATTGATAATCCTAAATTATTGTCACGTGTCATCAGATTTCTTGTAGTGGTATGTAGGAAACAAATCACCAATACTATGAGATATTTGTCTTAAGGAAAATTTCACTAGCTTTTAGATTCTATACACTATTAAAAGTGTTTATTTTATTTTCTTATGTCAATGCAATCTAATAGCTAGGATCATGAAAACACAAGAAATGGTGGCATTAATAAGTGGGTCACCTTCCTAGAAGTTGTATGTTAGGGGATTATGTGAATTTTTTTAGTAAAACATTAATTAATTCAATGGAAAACTGAATTTAGGCCGTACTTGTTCACAATAAAATATATCCTGGACCATTGTATTGCACTCACATTATTGCTTCTTACCACATTTCACTTTCGATTGGTATTTGTTTCAACAACCCTTTTTAGTCTAATTCATGTTAATCTACCCAACTTCATTGAATCACTTACTTTTCTTGCTAATCATCTTTTTTTCTTTGCTTGTAGCAAACTATACACGTAATTACCTAACAATTCAACTTTTCCATCGTAATTACCTTTTTACTCGGGGACATGGTAGAGGTCGCAGACAGCAGCGACAATCTCATGACACACAACAGCCAGAACGACAGAACCAGACATATGCCAGCACTCAGCACAATGGGGGGTATAGATCAGGCCGACAAACGATTCAAGCACCGCTGGACATCTCAACCTTTCACTGCCACAATTGCCAAGGATTCAGACATATGGCAAGACAATGCCCAACACCGAAAACAGCCCCATACCAAAATCTACCACCAGCATCCCATCACACAACCGTAACCCAAACCGAAACACCATGGCTAATGGACAGCGGAGCATCTCATCATTTAGCTACGGACTTGGGACATCTCAACCTCCATTCGGAATACTCGGGTCCAGAAGAGGTCACTCTAGGTAATGGTTCTTCCATTCCGATTAAACACATTGGATCGTTAATTATTCCTGCGTCATCTAAGTCATTACAATTGTCAAATATCTTACATGTGCCTGATTCGAACTCGAATTTAATTTCTATTAGTGCACTAACGAACTCTAATGATGTTACTGTTGAGTTTTTTAATAAATTTTTTGTTGTGAAGGACCTCAATTCCAAACAGGTGATCCTCAAAGGCCTGAATAAAACCGGCCTCTACACTCTTTCGCCAAGCGTTTGTGCACCAGTCCGCTGTCATCTTACCTCCCTATCCACTTGGCACGAGCGACTTGGTCATCCAGCTCCTCTAGTTGTTAGTCGTATTTTATGTAGTCAACAAATTAAATTCGAGTCAAATAAAGGAGTTTCGATTCTCCATTTGTTCTAGTTGTGCTGTTAGCAAGAGTCACAAGTTGCCTTTTTCTTTGTCTGAGTCTGTTGTGTATGAACCAATTGAGATTATTTGTTCTGATTTATGGGGACCTTCCTCAGTTCAATCGCATGATGGTTTTTATTATTACCTTTTATTTTGTGATGCTTACAGTAAATACAGTTGGATTTATTTTTTAACTTATAAATATGAGGTACTAAGTACGTTCATTAAATTCCGTTCGGTGGTTGAAAAATATTTTAGTCGTCCGATTAAAGTCTTTCACTCCGATGGTGGTGGTGAATATATTGCTATGCGAAAATATTTTTCAGAAAACGGTATTCACCATCGCATGTCATGTCCTCATACTCCGGAACAAAATGGGTCTGCCGAGAGTAAGCACCGTCATATTGTTGAAACAGGTTTAGCATAGTTGAATAGTGCTAATTTACCTATGAAATTCTGGACTAATGCTTTTGACACTGCTGCATATCTCATCAACCGTATGCCATCACATTCTCTTGACAATATTTCACCATATGCAAAATTATTCTTGTCTAGTCCCGATTATACAGTCCTATATGTCTTTGGTTGCCTTTGCTATCCTTGGTTGCATCCCTATAACTCGAATAAATTAGCTTTCCATTCGCGCAAGTGTGTGTTCTTGGGTTATAGCAAAATTCATAAAGGCTACCGATGTTTTTATCCTATTTCCAAGAAATTTTATATCTCACGTCATGTTCTCTTTGATGAACAGGTGTTTCCTTTTTCGAAACTAAATGATGGAGTGGCTCCATTGCCCGAAACCACCACAACATCGCTGCCAACTATAACAATTCAGCCCATCACTACACCACCAACCATGATGAGTTCCCAAAATCCAACCCACACCACACCTCAGTCCCAAAGCAAATCGAATTCACCAACGCCTATTGCACCAACTTCTAGCACATCGGTACACATAACAAATCAACTATCCAACCAAGTGCACAACCACATGTCCCCATCACAAAAAAACCAAACACAACAGACCCGCCTATCCCTTTATTAGTCGATTTCCAGTAGTATAATCAGCGCCTCAAAATTACTAAACCACCAAAGCTGTCACAACCCCAAAGAACCATGAGAACCCGCCAGGCTTCGGGTTCACTGCCTAAACCAAAAACTTACAATGCCATTGTTGTTCCTTCAGCCCCGATGTGTTATACAGAGGCAGCGAATTATGGTTATTGGCGTTAAGCAATGATTGATGAATACAATGCTCTCATTGTTAACGAAACTTGGGAATTGGTTCCGCCAGCTCAAGCGACAAATGTTGTGGGATGTAAGTGGGTATATAAGATAAAGTTACACCCTAATGGAAGCATTGAACGTTATAAAGCAAGACTTATGGCAAAAGGGTTTCATCAAAGACTCGGCCTTGATTTCTATGACACATTCAGCTCGGTAGTAAAGCTTGCAACAATTCGACTCATGATGTCTCTAGCTACAACTTTCAACTGGTCTATCACTCATCTGGATGTGTCCAATGCCTTTTTACATGGCGATCTTGATGAACCAGTGTTCATGGCTCAACCAATCGGCTTTATGGATAAGGAAAAGCCTTCCTTCGTGTGTCGGTTACACAAGTCAATTTATTTTCTAAAGCAATCACCGCGAATGTGGCATCGACGACTCACTATAGTCTTACTTGAAATTGGTTTTGTGGCGTCCAAAGCGGATGTGTCATTGTATCATTGGAAAAATGGAGCAACGAGGATGTTTTGCCTACTATATGTGGACGACATATTGCTTTTGGGCAATGATTCTAAAATTGAGGCTGAGTTGGTACGATTCCTCCAATCTCGGTTTGTAATTAAAAATTTAGGCCCGGTGAAATACTTTCTTGGGATTGAGATCTCTCGCAACCAAAATCGCATGGTTCTCAACCAACACAAGTATGCTCGAGATATACTAAACTGGGCAGCGATGACTGAATCGAAGGGAGTTTCGACTCCAGCAAGCCCATCCATTCGGTTGCAAGCTAAGGGTGGTCAACCCTTCACCGATGCCATACTTTATCGGACCCTAGTGGGGGGTCTCCAATACCTCACTATTACGTGTCCTGACATTGCTTTCTCTATTCATAAAGTTGCCCAATTCATGCACACGCCGATGGAACAACATTGGCAAGCTCTCAAACGTATACTCCGCTACATTCAGGCCACACAGACTCACAGCCTAAGGTATTCAGGACAACAGCCCTTTGCTCTTAATGGTTTTTTGAACTCGGATTGGGCAGGGGACCCGGATGATAGGCGCTCGGTAACCGATTTTGCAATTTACCATGGCATAAACCTCATTTCTTGGGCTACCCGGAAGCAAAAGACGGTGTCTAGATCCTCTACAGATGCTGAGTATTGAGCACTGGCAGTAGCAACATCAGAACTGTTGTGGTTGGGGATGCTTCTGCATGATATTTGCGTTCCACTGCAGTCCACCCCGGTGCTTTGGTGTGACAATTTAAGCGCGACATATTTAATTGCAAATCCGATATTTCACAATTGAACGAAACACCTTGAGTTAGACTTCCATTTTGTTCGTGAACGAGTGGTGAACAAGCATTTAGTAGTGCGTTACATTTCGACGGATGATCAAGTGGCTGACATTTTTACAAAACCGCTATCTCACTCCCGGTTTGGAATTCTACAAGATAAGTTGGCCGTGTGTGCCAACCGGGCTCAACTTGAGGGGGGATGATAGCTCTATTGTGCAATATAATATAATTAGTTAATGTATATATTAATATATTGTTTATGTAGTTAGGGATCTCTTTGTAATTATGTACAAACCCTAGTTATATAAATACATAACTCTCTACCTCAGATATGTAGAGATTCCCAAATAGATTATCACGTTTACATTTACTTCAACAAACTTGTCTTTCTTGGCTCATTGTTATCCTAGTAAAAGCAAAAGTTATCTCCCCAGACTAATGAAGAGATACAATTCTGAGGAACAACAATTTACAATATATTGAAAACAACCAGTACGCCCATGAACAGATCAATCAGGTCTAAGGATCCGATTCAATTTGGGTAAATTAATTTTTATTGGCGAATAAATTAATCTAAGAACTTTATTGCAAATATAAGGACTTGTCAGAATTTTTTTTTATAAAAGAAGGGTTAATAGATAGAGGAGAAAAAAACATCTCAAATAAGTTGATATCCTTTGTTAAACCCCAAAATATGAATTAAAAAAGGGAAATTGTAAAAAATGTAGGTTTTGTGAAACTTATTTACATAAATACGACTCAATTGATTTTTTTTTTTTTTTTTTTGCATTGTATAACCTTTTTAAGTTTGTAGTTTTTTTTTAATACGCTCCAAATGCGAATCTGGAAGGTATGAGATATGAATGCGTATATGGCAGCTATGCGATAAGTATGTGGTAGGATGTTGGTAGTATTCTGAGTCCTCATTTTTGTTTATTTATAGCTTTTGATTTTCCATTTTAGAATGATAACAATAAAATATATGATTCGTACTAGGTTCCTACCAAATATTCATGAATTAGAACAAACTTCCAATGAAAACTAAGGTTTCTACCATATTTCATAACAAATTTGACACGTACTTGTTTTTCCTACCAGTTACTTACCGCGTATCTATCAATTTCTTACTAGATTTGACATTGATTGTTCTTCCTACCAAATTCCTACCAAATACTTTCTATTTTGATTAAATACTTTGTACAGATTTGTCTTACATGGGTTGTAATAACTAATTTCTAATGCATTTTCATTTTTTAAGATTATGATTGTTTGTTTACTATTATATGGAGATAAACTTTGACATATATTTGCATTCCCTACCATATTTCATAACAAATTTGACGTAACTTGTCTTCCTACCAATTATATGCCACGTACATACTAGTTTTTTTTTACTATATTTGACACAGATTGTTTTTCCTACTAGATTCCTACCAAATACTTACTATTTTGATTTAATACTTTGTAGATATTTATCTTACATGTGTTTTAATCACTTTCTAATGCATTTTTATTATTCTTAATATTGTGATATTGTTTGTTTACTGCTATATGGAGATAAACTTTGACATATATTTGCATTACCTACCATATTTCATAACAAATCTGACACAACTTCATTTTCCTACAAATTACTTACCACGTAACTATCTGATTTTTCACTAGATTTGACATTGTTTGTTCTTCCTACCAGATGACTACCAGATTCCTACTACTTAGATTCAATACTTTGTAGATATTTATTTTACATGTGTTGTAGTCACTTTCTAATGCATTTTTATTACTTTTAAGATTATAATTGTTTGTTTACTGCTATAAAGATAAACTTCGATAAGTATTTACGTTACCTACCATATTTTATAACAAATTTGACCCAGCTTGTTATTCCTACAAGTTACATACCACATACCTACCAGTTTCTTATCAGGTATTACAGTTGAAAAAAAATTTAAAAAGTAAATTAAAATGGATGATGTTTCGAAAATAAAAATGAGACGAACAAAAAACTCTGAATCAACATATTAAAAAAATAAACGGTTTGAGAGATAATGGCAAAATAAGATAAAAACATTCAAAAACACATGTAGAAGGTAAGGGATGTGAAGCTAAACAGTAGGAGCGTATTTTTGTAAACATAAATCTTAATTGAGTCAAAAAAAAATTAGAACACAAAACTTTGGTTGAAACTAATCCTAAACTTCTACCAATTTTTATAAGGTTTAAGAGTTACAAATTAAGTTTGCATTGTTCACAAGTACACCTGACAAATTAAAATAAGAAGGATTCTTTTTTATTTTCATTATAGACAAAGTGAAAGAAATACTACTAAAAACTATGTCCTCGAAAGAAACTATATTATCAAACAACAAACTTGTGGCGACGTCTCCAAATCTTCCATTCCAAAGGGTAGAGCCAAAAACATGATCTTTGAAGAAGGTTTTCCATTGCAACAATAAATCCACAATCTTTAAAGATAGACAAACCAAAACAAGTACCAAGATTACGCCATACCGCATATGAATACTTACAATGCAAAATGGCATGATCCTATGACTCCAACACACCGCAATGAACACAAATGGAATTGTCAACTGACAAGATAGAATGCGAAACAAAAATTATTTTGTTGGTAGGCAATCATGGAGAAGGATTTCTAGGACTAGTTTGCAAAAAAATTTTCTACAAGGCTCAAAGTGCAATTTCTAGTAAATTTTTCTCTATAAATATGTGATTTATGTAGAAAATTCAAGTTATGAATTTTTCATTTAATCTTTTCCATTATCTCTCCTGTGATTTTCCTACCATGAAAAATTCACGTTATTTAACATCTATTGTTGTAGAAGCAACGGATATATATTTATTTTTTGACATACCGTGGGATAAACTTGATTCGCCATACAAATACCGTATTTGATCTCGAGCACTCAGGGAAATGTACAAATTTGATCTGCTCTCTTTCAAATTCTGTGACAATGCATATGTAAGAAAAAACCTTAAGATCTCAATAAATCCAAACAGTTGTAACCATTAATTCCTTCAACAAGTGAATATTGGCAATACCTTCACTTATTAACGAATCAAGCAAAAGCATTTGCCAATAATTGATTGAATTCCATATAAAATTCCATATGCAACTAAAAAATATTTGGAAAGCATAAGAGAATTGTAACAGGAAAACATAACAAAAATGATTATGCAATAGGAAAACATAAAGTGGAATATCAATGAACAGTCTAAACGATAAATTTATAGTCAGATTTCTAAGAAATCACAACTTCAACAGAGATCAGACTCCTTAAATCTCTAGAAATCGCAAAACCTAGAGAATAAAAAAAGTTCGCTTGAAATTTATTTGATAGCAAAAACTGAAATTGAAATTGGTTTTTGCCTTTAATAGGCGAAGGAAACTAGGGTTAAAAACCCAAAATTAAAAGACAAGCACAACAACTTTTAGAAAATTGCAATTAATTCCTAAAAATAGAAAATTGCAAAGCCGTGATGTTTTACCAAAAACAATGTCAGAAAAGTTTTTATGCAATTAAGGCCTTCAATTTTGCAATTTTCTATTTTTAGGACTTAATTAAAAGACAAGAACAACAACTTCTCTAACATTGTCTTTGACTGAAAAATGACGTACGTAGTACATGGCAAAGCCATGATTTTTGCACACCGGCACGTTTTCGATGAGAAAACACATCAGAAACATGAAAATCTCACACTATCAAAATTAGCCTCTTTGATGGTCCAATTTCTCCATGTACACTAACGCCCTCTCATCTACATCATTCTCTCTGGGATGGACAAAATTTACCCTCGAATTGTTGTCGTCAGAAGAGTCACCATAGAAAAACACCAGATATTTGATGTTGAATACATTTGCAGTACGAATGTGACTTAGTAGCTTCAATTGATAAGCATTCGAGTTGATCTTCTCAATCATCTCCACTGGACCAATTTTATTTGCAGCCAGCTTGTTGTAGTCTTTAGTCAACATAGCATAGATATAGTCTCCCACTTTGAACTCTACATTTTTGTGTCTCTTATTAGCTGCAACCTTATATTTAACATTAGACTATGTTAGATTATCCTAAACTGTTTTGTGCACCTCCTGCAAGTCTTCTATAAATTTTTCAATTGACTTATGAACTCGGACTTTGTTAGGAAGCGAAAGTAAATCTAATGGATCATGAGGCAGAACTCCGTAAACTATCTTAAATGGACAGAACCCAATAATGTGGTTAATAGCATGGTTGTGGGCAAACTCTGCTTGGAAAAACTTCAATTTCCAACTCTTCACATGCTCTCCAACAAGGCTCCTCTACATATTTCCCAAATAATTTACTACTACGGTCTACCCTCGATTGAGGGTGATAAACACTATTGATATCTAGTTGAATGTTCACCATTCTCCATAAGTTATACCAGGAATTACTAAGAAATCAAGTGTCACTAATGAATTTCGGTAGATTATGCAACTTGTACACTTCTTGAAGGTACAATTGGGCTACTCTCACAATATCAGTAGTCTTCTTGCAAGGGATAAAATGAACCATCTTTGAGAACTTATCAACCACAACATAGATTGAGTCATTTCCATGTTGGGTACAAGGTAATCCCAACATAAAGTCCATGCTAACATCATCCTAAGGCTTATCGAGGATCGATAATGACAGGTATAATCCAACATTGGTCTCCACTCCTTTAGATACTTGATAAGTATGACAACGCTTGATGTAATGCTCCACATCCTTTCTCTTTATTGATCAAAAGTAATTGGCTCGAGATAACTCGTGTTCTATCCTAACCTACATGTCCTTCGCCATGGAGCTCTTATATAATTTTCAATCTCAAATTGTAATTTGGGATACATAGTTGATTGCCCTTAAACACAAATCCATCATGCAAAGAGAAATCTGTATATTCTCCACTCTCCACTTTCTCAAACACATCAGTAAAATAAGGGTCAGTGGAAAAAATCTAAAAAATTGAGTTAAAACCTAGTACATCAACCTCCAAGTGGGTCATCAATGCACGTTTGCGGCTCAAAGCATCGGCTACTCGGTCAGTGACTCTAGCCTTGTGCTTCAATATAAAAGTGAACTGCTAAAGGTATGCTACCCAGCTAGCATGTTAAGATGATACTTTTTTTAGCTATGCAAATGCTTCAATGCCTCATGATTAGTATATAATACAAACTCTCACTAAACCAAATAATGCATCCAATACTTTACAACCTGCACTATTGCATTAAACTCCACGTCATAGGTACTGTATCTCAACTTGGCTGTCGATAACTTCTCAACTTCTCAACTTTACCATCTTGGCTCAACACCGATCTAATACTCATCTTTGATACATCCAAGTGTAACTCAAAAAGCTGTTAGAAATCCGGTAATACAAGTATAGGGTTGAAGTCAACCGCCTTTTTATCTCTTCAAACACTTCGTTTGCATTGGTTGTCCATTCAAACTTATTCTGTTACTTCATACAATGAGTAACATGTGTCACTACACTACTAAAATGAGGGATGAATCATCTTTAAAACGATGCTAAGCCATGGAAGCTTTGAACTTTGGTAATTATTTGTGGTTTAAGCCAAGCTCAAATAGCTGCCACTTTAGGTTCATCCACCATTAGTCCCTTATTTGATATCACATAGCCTAAAAATAGTACACTAGGAACCATAAGTATACACTTCTTCATAGCTGCAAAAAGCTTTTCCCTTTGCAATAGAGCTAACACATCACTCGAGTGTTTAAATGCTCATCACAGTTAGTACTATATATTAAAATATCATCAAAATAAACCACAACACAATGCCCAATGAAAGATATTAAAACCCGATTCATGATTCGCATAAAGGTAATAGGGGCGTTTAATAAACCAAAAGGCATTACCAACCACTCATAAAGTCCTTACCTAGTTTTCAAAGTAGTTTTCCACTCATTACTAAGATGGATATGAATTTTGTGATACCAAATCTTTAAATCTAGTTTAGTAAATAATGTGGCATCACTATGGTGGTCTAATTAATCATTCAATCGAGTAATGGGAAAATAATACCTGATTGTGATTCTATTAATGGCTCGACTATCAACACACATCCTCCAGTTTTCATCCTTCTTTGGAATCAATATAGCAAGTGTTAGACATGATGTATGCCCTATAGGCAATTAGGGCGATATGTCTTAACTAGTTATAATGTACAAAAGGTGTCAGATTATTATTAATAATAATTAAGGCATCTTTGTTGCTTATCAGTGTTTTAAATGTATTTATGTATCTCGTTGGTATCATATATGTATAGTATTATATATATGAGAAATGATAAGACAAAGTTCATGACTACTTCATAGCGTAAAAGTGCGAGGACATAAGGGAGCTATGTGGTGTGCGAGCTGAATATACGTGTTACTATGAATATTCTAAATATCCATAGTCATAGTTTCATTGAGACTAGACATCAATGGAACGGATAAACTAGCATGTGTAGGCTTACTCCTTGCACTAGTAGAGAAGTGGCCTGTTGCGTCACACAATTCCCGTCGGTTATGAACAAAGTTGATGCTAAAAGAATGCTTTATTGGAGTTAAAAATGAGCGGAGGGAAATCCAACCGGTTATTAATATAAACCGACGGGATTTCTATACTAATCCCATCGGTCTTAAATATAATAACCGACAGGATTGTAATTAGAGCAATACCGTCGGTTATTATTATATTAACCAACGGTATTGCTCAATTATATTACTTAAAGGTAATCACTTTTTCTTTCCTATCACGTGACTTCTCTGTCGATCTCCCTGTACCGCTGCAAAGAATCCGTCGTTCTTCAATTTCGCTGTCGATTCTACCGCCGTCAACTCCGTCCACCGTTCTTCAATCTCGCCGTCAACTCTTCAAAGATCTTACTTTCTCAAACAAATTTTCTCCTGCCTCTGTAAACCCCACGCATAGTGTTGCTATCTTTGCTTCACCATTTTCTAGTCACCGTTCTCTAATTGGTCTTGCAGCCGTCTCTCACCTCATTCCTCGTCAACTTTCGTTAGGTAAGAACTTATGTTGATTATTAAATTTTAGGGTTTCTGATCAGTTTGTCTTTGGGTATTGAATTTTAGGGTTTTTTATCAGTTTGTCTTTGGGTATTTTCTTTGGCTATTGTTAAATAGAATTAGTCAAATGGTGATTCTTTCTGTCCACCTTTCTATTTACTTGTATGGTGCTCTGGATTGCCTCATGCGATTAACTTTGTAAATTCGTATGACATTTATGCTGTAGAGTCTGCTTGTTGAGCACAAATTTGGTTTTGTTTCTTAGCTTGCTTAAATTATCACTTTTGTCTAAGTAAATTACGAGTTATGCTGGTTTGACTTAAACTAAAGGTGCTTGATTCTTTAGACTATAGCACGGGCTAGATCAGCTACTATTAGTACTCTATGGGTGTGAATTTGGATTTATATGTTTTCTGAAAAAATGACTTGTAGCGTTATCCCATGTTCATGAGAGTCCTTGTGCTTTTATTTTAATCTGATGTTTTGCTAGCTAATTGATATTTGCATTCTGCTGATATGTTCAACCTTGTTCCTCCACTTAGCGATTGAATTATGTTGTTCAGTTTCAAAACCAGCTCCTTGAATCTGGAAATGTCATTGTGGCAAATTTAATCACTCCTTGGCTATTCTTTTAACACAATTCTTAATACAAAAATGATGCAGCTATTCTTGTACGGAATTTAGTTTTAGGGGAGCCTTTTGAGCTATCCTCAACTTGGATGCGGTTAAGAAATTGTCGAAGTTAAGAAAATTGAATTAAATAAATAGCTCCAACAAAGTGAATAATAGATGTACATGTGCTTAATTCATATGCTGAGAATCTTGTATATGCTGCAACAACTTTAATTTGCAACAACTTTAATTTGCGACAACTTTAATTTACATATACACAGTACGATTATTTTATGCGCAGCAAGATTAATTAAATGTGCAATAATTTATGCCATCTTCTTTGTTCGGTGAGCAAGATTAATTAAATGTGCAATGTTATATGATTTTATTTTAGCTTTTGATTTTGTTTTAGCTTATGATTTTGTTTTAACTTCTGATTTTATTTTATATGATATCCAAAGTTAAATCAAGTTTATTCAGTTGCATATTTTGTTTACATTTTCTTCACATTGTAAAGGGTTCTTGGATTTTATAGTGCTTATGGCCTTTAATGTGCCTTGTTTAATTAAAGTTTTCATGCGATTTTTTTTGTTTGGGAATTTATCTAGATTGTTCTGCTTGCTTCACTTTCCCTTTCCATTCTCACCACGCAATACCGACGTACTGCCTTTTCAGATTTCAATTTTTATTATCAATCTATACTTACAGCCTTCCGGTTGTTTGAATCAGGAGGCTGCAACTACAAATGGATGGTCTGCCTTTTGGGTACCACCCAAATGTTTGCTTCTGACATCAATGCTGATAAGAGAAAGTATGATACGGAGATTAGTTTGCAATTAATAGCTGTATAGGTGAAATCTGATTGTTGAATTTATTTTTGTTTTCATAATTTTGTTTTTTATATATGAATATTATGATAAGAACAAGTGTGATTAAGGAGGTTAGTTTGCGATTCAACTAGGAAAATTTGAATTATTTGTGATGTTGATTGCTCGCCTAAAATTATATATTGAATGATTTCCCTGAGTTGAGATTTGTGGCATTCTAGTGTCTGCTCAGGAAAAAATTTGTTAGAGTGTTAGGGCTTGCATATGCACTTCTATGTTCTTTATCTCATCCGAAGAGTTTTCTCATTTTCTAGCAATTTATATAATCTTTTCTTCCTCTGAGTTTCGAATATTGTTATTGTTTGAAAATCTTTTTGTTTGTGATCTTGTCCAGTTATCAAAGATCTCTTAGTGTTACTAGTTTTTCTAAAAAATTCTACCTGTTATAACTCTGTTCTTGATCAACATGTTTTCCTTTATATTA
This sequence comes from Euphorbia schlechtendalii, assembly GCA_949673415.1. NCBI lineage: Eukaryota > Viridiplantae > Streptophyta > Magnoliopsida > Malpighiales > Euphorbiaceae > Euphorbia > Euphorbia schlechtendalii. The sequence goes on along the minus strand of CATIWQ010168084.1, from coordinate 5,981 downwards.
AAATTTTATAGTAATTGTATTTTAACAGGTTGAATATAGATATGTATGTAATAAAAAGCATAAATTTTTTTAAAAAAATTTAATGAAATCGCGTTGGTTTATTTAAGAACCGATACGAAATCAATATAAGCGCTGAACTGTGCGATTGATGCAGTCATAATAATGGCGTCGGTTGGCATAAAAATCGACGCTAATACTTAACAATGGCGTCGTTTTTCAAACTGACGCCATAACTTAAAAAACAATGGCGTCGCGGGCTATGGCGTCGGTTCAAAACCGATGCCATTGTTAATATTGAACCGACGCCACTGACCATTTTTTTACTAGTGTTGGATCAGATCCAAGTAGCTAATCTCACGAGCTGAAGGTGGTACCTTAAGTTAACACATTAATGTATTCGAGTAATACATTGGAGACCGCATAAAGATAGACACTCGAAAATAACTATATCCATGTGTTGGTGTCATATCTTATTACAGTAGCAATACAAGTATCCTCAAACCTGAGATACCGGTTACCTTGTGTAGGAGTTATTATACTTGGGGTCATTCTCATTCATACCCTGGTGATCAAGATGACATGGGTGACATATACGGGTATAGTGATGATCACATGGTGGTAAGCCGAGTAGTCAAGATGGGATCCATCACCTTGATATAGTGATACAATGGGAGATGTACCTTAGGGTCCCTTATTGAAGTAACACACTCATAAACCTCTGATCAGAGTATAAGATTGATAGAATGGGTTTTTAGTCAATCTTGATACATAATGGCTGAGTGGTGTTCTTCGTGAACAAGTCTAATTCCGAGATAGCTACGGCTATTGCATGAGCTGACACTTAATCCGAGCTCAATAAACTAGATGGTACTTAACCTGTTAGAAGGAGTGTATTGTATAAGTTGCTATTGCAGAACCAGATCAAGTCACAAGCACGTGACATTCCAAGTATCGGGGGATCATACGCCTTTGCTAGAAAGCCCATTTGATCATCTAGAGCTATTGGGTTCCTTATCGGTCTGGAACACTAATCCTAAAGGTTCCCTGATGGGAAGCCAAGTTTAGGTTAACCTCTAGCGGCTCAATACTTTGGGATCCTATGAGGTCACACACTTTGGGTCTTTATCAGAATAAGTAAAGAACCTATAAACTAGGTACATACTGAGAATATTTGTTTGTCGAATTCGTTAGAAAAATTATTAATTAGTTAGACCAATTAATAATTAAAGGGAATAAAGAGAAAAATAGGGCAAAATGCATAGAGCGGAGTAAGGGAATTTTTCCCGTTACGAGTGGGCCCCAAATAAACACGGGATGTTCAGAGTGGGGCCTGCGCGGCTTCCCCGCGAGCTAAAATGCTCACGGGCCGCTAGTGCGTGAGGAAAGCCCACGAGCACTAGCAGGCTTCAGGCCTGCAAGAGCTGACAAGGGCAGCGCTTGCGCGGGCCTGCTGCGTAAGCCCGCAAACCCAGCTTACGACAGGTAGCCGAGGGTTAGCCTGCTAGTCCAAGTGACCCGCGTGGCTAACCCACATGTGGGATGGGAATATTCCCATCCCACTTAGAGTTTTAAGGGGATTCTAACACTCCCTGTTTTCCCTATATATAGGCCTCCCATTCTCTCTATTTTACATAATTAAGCTCAGCTTTTCTCTCTGAGTTCCACATCTCTTTCTTCATTCATTGTGCGAGATCCTTCACGAGTTTCTCCAAACAACTAAGAATTTCTTTAGAAGACTCTTTCTATTTTCTTTAGGAAAGAGCCTTCTCAGTTTATATTTTCGGGTTAGTCTTCGAGCAGTTTAGCAGTTGTTGTCTACTAGTTATACCTCTATGAGGTTTTGGTCGGTGAAGATCCATGTGGATCAATCATAGAGGTTATCCTAGTTTGGAGGCTCGTGCTAACAAAGTTCTTTTGAATTGCTCTATGAAAATGTGACAACCAAAAGAGAAAGAGAAGCACACATCAACTAGTAATGTTCTAAGTTTAGATGTTATGTTTCTTTTATAAGTTTTATGAACCTATTAGCATCTATGGAACATTTTAACTTAGATTATATCAATCATGGCATGCTTAGGAGGTCCTTTAGGCTAATTTTAAGTTTTTAAATTCTACCTTGCTATGTTGCATGTTCAATTACTGTCTTGATTAACCAGCAGCAAGTACAACACAAAGATTCAAACTCTCACGAACAAAACCCTTAGACAACGCATCTTCCACCTGCCTACGCAACTCTTCACTCCATCCACTTTCAACTCCTTCTCAAACTATTTCCATGATAACATGCTCCCCCCCACACTTTCAATCCTCCTTTTTGGGTAGCAAAGTAGTCTTCTTTCTTTCAAACATAAAATTATATTCATTTGTAGTACATCATGATAATGAACAACTCGATCATATTACCAAGGATATCCTAATAGCAGATGACAAGCATCCATGTCAACAACTTCGCACCACACTTCATCCTTGTTCTTGTTTGAAATAGAAAATGGAACCAAAACACATTTATTAATAGTGACCTCTCCACCCAATTTCAACCATTTGAATCGATAAGGAGACATATGCTTCTCTGTGGGAAGCTCAAATTTTTGGGATTGCATTAGAGGAGATGATATTCTCACAACTTCTAGCATCAATCATAAATTGACAAACCTTCCCCTTAATGGTGCAAGTGGACTGGAATATATTATTCCTCAACTATTGGTCATCCTCTGCTCATGGTGTCAAACAAAACCTTCTCACCACCAGTATAGATACCACATCTCCTTCTAGCAGCAGCTCCTCATCCACCTCTTCGTCATTAATACCCTCTTCTATTTCAACACCCTCTTCAGCTACTCCACTTTCCACAATCATAACTCGTTTCTCTGCTACCTTGGATTGAAATGATTTATGACCCACAAGTATAGCACCTAAAAGTGTTGGGATCATTCGCTCCTGTTGAGTTAACAACTTGGGTGTTAGCATGATTTATTGTTGCTATCCAACCAGCAATACTGTTACTATTACCACTCAACACATCACTACCTCCTCCCTTAAAATAATTTCCCGTCGGGACTCGAACACGTCGCTCCATTCTCAAAGTTCGCTGGTGCACTTCTGAAACTGTGTGAGGATCAAAACCATTGATAGAATCACGTAGATTTTCTCGCAATCCCCTAAGAAACCTTGAAACTAGTTCATCCTTTATCTTCCAAAGATCATTCCTAGCCACCAATTGATAAAATTTGATGGTGTAGTCATCAACAGATCGATTTCCCTATCATAGATTCCATTGCTTTTGGTAAATCAAGTGCTGATAGTTATGAGGAAGAAAGGCCACCCTTAATTCTTTCTTCATCTTCTCCCACGTGATAATCTTATTTTGCTCCATCCATAACCTGGTGGTTTTGAGCTGTTACCACCAAGCCATAGCCCTATCACGTAATCTGGTTGGGACCAAAGGCACCTTCTTACCATTAGGAACCCCTTTGAACTCAAATACCTCCTCAACTACAGCCAACCAATCCAGGAACTCTTCAGGTTGAAGGGTTCCTCACAACTCCGAGATCTCAATATGCATACCAGCCTCCCATCTTGTATCCTCGGTATCTCGATTCCGATTATGTCCTCCATGAGCGAACTCGCCTTCTCCCTCCTCGTCAATATCATACTTTAGGTTTTGGTTATCTTCCCTAACGTGGTTTCTACGATCATCCTCTCACATCTTGCAGACTTGTTCGAATAGCTGATTCCTCAATTGTTCAACGAGATTAATAAACCTTGCTTCAAGTCGTTCATCAACAATTACTGTTATCCTTTGTGCCTCCTCTGTTGCGATCTTTGTGATACTCGGTTCTCTTCTCGGTGGCATACTTTGAACATAGATTGGCTTTGATTACCAATTGATGCAGCGAAATGTCAATGAACAATCAAAACGATAAATGTATAGTCAATTTTTGAAGAAATTGCAACTTCAACAGAGATCAAACACTCCCCTAAATCTTTAGAATTCTCAAAAACTAGAGAAATAAGAAAAATTCTTTTAAAATTTATTTGACGTAAAAACTGAAATTGACATTGTTTTTCGTCTTTAAATAGGCTAGGGAAACTATAGGGTTAAAAAATCCAAAATTAAAAGACAAGCACAACAATTACAATTAAGTCTTAAAATATCATGGTATTTTCTCATCAGCTCGTTTCTTATGAGAAAACACATCAGAAATGCGAAAATCTCACACTACCAAAATTAGCCACTTGGACGATCCACTTTCTCCATGAACACTAACGCCCTCTCATCTACATCAATAAGGTCTCGTTTGGTTGGCGGAATGGAATAGAATAGGAAATGAATGCAAAAAAGTCAAATATGATACATGAGTCCGACGACAAGATAGACAAAAGAATGGGGGTGAGAGGGATGATTAGAAGCCTGACGGATAATGTGGGTGGGTAGGGTTGAGAGCGGCAGGAATAATTTCAAGTGAGAAAGGATATGAGAATTAAAGGAGGGCAATGAGATTGAAAAACGACGGCACGACAGAGGAATTGAGGAGGAAAAGCCTTTCAAGATGAGAAATCGGGCTGCATGAGCATGAAAAAGGTGAGAAGCAAATTTTAGGGTATTATATTTGAGCAATGTGGTCGGTTGCTTTAATACAAGCCGACCGACCGCATTGTGTCATGGTACGTCATTTAAACCAACTGACACCATTTCTCGAACTTAAAGTCAAACAAACCAATGTCGTCTGTTATTTTGATGAAACGACACCATTTTTATAGAACAATGTGCGGTTGGTTGTTTCAACACGACCAATGCCATTGTTTAGCAACACCAATGGGATCGGTTATAAAAATAACAGACGCCAATGAAGCAGGCATTGCACTATTATCGACGCAATCGCCCGCTTGTTTCAAAAAGGACTTTTTTGCCTTTTTTTTCTTAAACGGACTCCAAATATGCGACCTCGCTAGCCCTTTCTGCGTTAGTGTACACATACTTATCTCTAATTTAGTATCCTAGTGATTAGGAGAAATTATGTAATGATGATATTATTAATTGTAATCAAGTTGGTGTTCGGAAATGTTTTCAACAACTCATATTACCGTTTGAGCATCAAATTTCAGTTCTATTAGCATCTAGTTACCATTATTTTTAACCAATTCATAGACAAAAAGTTAACAATCAACAGGCCACTTCTCTACTAGTGTTGCAACAACAATTACGTAGCTAATAATAATCACAATATCGGATAGTAACCAATGTTATTAATTACATATCGTATCACCCATTTCAACTAGTAACCATCTGAATGTATAGCTGAAATAAATACATTTGGTTAGAAATAGTGGTTTATAACAAGAACGGGTATAGCTTATTTAAATTGGAAAAAAATCAGAAAAATGATAGTCAAAATACATTTATTAGACATATTTTTTAAATGAATTAGGAGTTACATATATTGATGGTGGTATTAAATAATTGTATTGATATAAAATGGAAGAGAAGTATATTTTCTCGTATAGGTATGATAAATGTATTGATATTAATTATTGTTTTTTTACATATAAATTATTTCTTAAGAAATTAACAACTCAAATAACTCAAATAGAAATACTAAGTAACCTTTATTGAACTAGCATAATTCCTTTGCATTTTCAAGCCTTGCACAATCCTCTACCAACCATCATGTCAAAAAGTCTTCTAGCTTGATGGATTTTCCCATGCAGAAAATTTTTATACAATGACATGCACATAGAAAGGATGCAACTTTTAAAAAATTTGGCTGACATAATGAAAGCCACGTTTTATACTAACTATTATCTGATCTACTTTCCCATAAACAAAAAAAGTGGAGTATGGATCTAGTTAGCTTCAAATCTCAAGCCAACAATGTTGTTTTTCATGTTTCTGTTACTTCGTTTATGTTTGTCACTTTAAGACATAAAGCATTTTAATGCCACAAAACAAGCAAGAGAACGGGTAAGCATTGAGAGTCAAT
>CATIWQ010168083.1:0-15501 GCA_949673415.1 Euphorbia schlechtendalii | reverse complement strand
TGATGATGATAGAAGGCTTAGAAATCGATTTCTAACAAGGATTCGAAGTCGAATCGAAGAAATCGGAAATTTTTAAGGTTGTATGAATTTGTAAGAAAAGAGGTGAAGAAAGGAAGAGAAATGGAGAAATAGAAATGAAGTGGATGGATAATTGGAGATAATTTAAAAAATAATAATGTGTGAAATTACCATTTTGCCCTTAGTTCAATTATTTTGTATACTTATCAAAATTTCTCGGTTAAACCGTCTTATAACTTCGTAATTTAATTCTGTAAAGGAATAACATGCACATATAATTATAAGCTCCCATGATAGCTTATATATTCTTTCTTGCATGTATTATAATTACAGAAATTTTCAGTCCCAAGACACATAGTTACGGTCAAAGTTTGACCGGCGGTCAAACTTCGCTCCGTTTGACTATTACCGAACTTTAACATTTTCTCATCATTCCTTTAATATAGTAACAATAAGTCGATGTCAAAATTTAGAAATTTTGGGATGTTACATAAGCTTAGCTAAAGTTCTAAGCTAATCTGATTTCTCTCTATTGTAAACAGATGGGAAGATGAGCATTTGCTTTAAATTGCTTGAAATTGCAATTTTTGAATGCTGGGATTACTTGGACAGAATTTTCAACTCTTAAAAAATTCGAGGTGATTCACCAAGCTTGAACGTCTACTTTAGTCTTCTACTTATACTTGGAAGAATTGGAAGTAGCCGTTGCAAACTTCTTATTCTAACTTTTTCTCCAATTTCTCTTCTCTTCAAAGATTTCATAACTGCCCATTTGAAATGGATCAAGGATATTTAGAGATAGAGAATTTAAAAGTTAAAGCGCGAGATTAATCCGTTAATCTTGATGCGTCAAAAACTCGTCTCTTCAAGAAAATTCATTCTGATAGAGAGGCACGCGAGATGCAACGTGGAAGCTTGTGATTTGTTTGGTTGCTGACATTGCAGAGTAGCACGGAGACACTAGAAAAATGGCGCTTGTTAGAAGATGTCTTTTGCTTTGGACACTAGTGAGGAATCTCCAACATTCTGTATTAACACCTTTTGGTTGTGAGGACCAATTGAATATCTTCTTTAATTTCAGCGCTTTTTACCTAAAAAGCATCAAAGAAAATTCTATCTCTCACTTATAGAGTTAAACACAAATGTGTCATATTTCCAAGTGTCAAACAAACTCAGCTTTTAATAAATTAAAGCTACTTAGCATTGCTGAGACTATATCTCATAAATTATGTAATACTCAACCCAACTCAGATTTTCTTACATTAAACCATAACTTAATCAAAACTCGGTAAAATGGGTTGTTTTTTTCTTAAACAAACTCAAGTAAACTTGTTTAATTAAGAGTCTACTTAGTACTTAATTAATTTCACCATCCTAGACAGTTTGTTATTTCCAAAGCATTTTAAGTACTGTGAAGTACTATGAACTTGGATTCAACACACCACTCGTAAGAGATATGAAATTCATTAAGAGTTCTTTTAACTCAACCTCTCAAAATATAAAACATAACACTTTCTCACATCTAGGATTGAGACAATATATTTCATGTTAGCAAAACTAACAAAGACTCTTTATTACCCTTTGAACCTACTTTATAAGATCTCCAATCACATAGGTTGGGTTTCCATCTTTGCTAATTTCATATTGTCTTTTGTCTCATCCTCTCTGATGTTTCCGAAATAAATAAATCTTTTTCGAAATTAAATTTCTCAAACTCAATCAAATGATTTGATCAGAATCACTCTTGACTCATATAGTTGATGGACATAAATCCAACTTTAAGTTGTTGTTTCACAATAATATGTCTCAAATGTATACATATAAATTTTCCATAAAGGTCTTATTCTTGAAATTAATATTATTGTTTGATATTCACAATGTATATATATTGAATGTGTTAATTAATACTTATAAAATAACACATACTAAGGACATAACATCAATACTCTGAATAATGATAATCACATGAACTACATCAAGACATGTATTCACACATGTACCATTTAACTTTAGTATATACACATTTGTCCTCATTTAAAAATGAAAAACAACATCTGTTAAAACTTTATAAAAGTTCTTATTTCATATTTCCAACCTACAAAATAAAACATACTAAGTAAAAGTATAGTAGTTGGAAACTCATATGAAAATCTCTTTATAGAGAAATACTCAATTTAATTTTTATATCCCAAGAGGTTGAAAAAAATTTTATCTCAAAATGTGCAAATAACATTATTTTACAGAGAAACGATATAGTTATTACAAAATCTCATAATTAAAAACTTAATGTTTTCTCATTTTCTAAAATTCCACTTCTTTTTTCCATTTTCCATTTTCCATGAAAGAGAAATTAAATAATTAATTACACATTAGTAACAATAAATTTAATTTCTCTCAAAGTAATAAATAAAATTTTATAACACAAAGCTTAAAAAATAAAACCTAATAAAGATAAGGATTTTGAATATATGAACATAAAATTGAAATAATCTTTTCCTTTAAACATTGAAAGAATTTTGAAATACCCCCACACTTTCAAAAAAAGTTTAGACAACCTCACATTGAAAAGAAAAATGTATTAGAAGGAAAACTCCTATTCTATTTCATGTGGTGGTTCATAAAAACTAGAAAATTTTCTTTTCCTCAAATCGAAAAGAATATAACTATCAAAATAATTACAATAAATTTGTCTCATCTGAATCAAAGATTCAGTTAACATTATTGCACCTTTCCAATACAATGGATATCCATAGTATAAATATCATAGCTTTATCATGATTGGCCAATGAACACCATTTATCTTTAATTGAATATTGTAATCATACATGATATACACAAATTTCTAAAAGAAGTTTTTCAACAAAGTGCTCAAAGATAAATGGTGTGGGTGTGTATGCGTGCATGCATGCGTGTGCGTGTGTGCATGAGTGCGTGCGTGTGTGTGTGCATGAGTGCGTGTGTGCGTGCATGCATGCATGAGTGTGTGATATGTGTGTGTGTGTGTGTGTGTGTGTGTGCATGCGTGCGTGCATGCGTGTGCACATGTGTATGCGCGTGCATGCATGTGCATGCGTGTTTGTGCATGTGCGTGTGCGTGTGTGTGTATGTGTGATATTATATTTGTTCTACTCAAACTATGAATATACAAACTAAGGTTTTTTAACCTTATTACAATATTCCTACATTTTTACATATTTCATTATGAAGACAGCTTTTTCCTCGTATAGTAGGGTCTGTATCACTCTCTCTTTGCATTGGGATCACTACCTATCAATCAGAACAAGAACCACTATTCTTATTATCATTGCTCCCATAAAATCTGTCATATAATGAATAAACTTTAGTATGACACGAACTGTAAAATATCTTTTAAGATTGTTGAAAAACAATGGCAAAAATAAAAGAAATAAACAAACTCTTTGTTGATTTAGTTATGAATTAGTTACATGGATTTTTTATTCTACAATAAGTGTACAATAAAGATATGTAAGCACCTAGCTAATATATAAGCTAAGCAACCATAAATAATTACAATTAGATCTTATAATAATTTCTTCTCAATTATTTTCTCTCTAAAGCTACAAAAATCCACAAATCTGTTTCGCATTTTTCATTCTCCAAAGCTAATACGGTGTCAAAGTATTTTCAGGCTTCAAGATTCATTCCGCATTCATCAATTTTTGAAGAAAATCAACAAATTTACAATTTGTAATGGTGATTAAGAGAGATCCTGAAGAAAATCCAAAAGAAATCTTACACAATCGAAGAGGAGGCGCAAGGCGGAATACGCAGGATCTTGAATATGATTCATAGAACTTGTAAGTTTCAGAAAATCCTAGAGCTAGTTTGGTCACTACTCTTCTTACAACTAAAAACTTCATCGAATAGAGTAGAGTAGTGAATATCTCTTTAGCAGCTAAAGAGAAACTTGATTTCGTGATAGGCCAAGAAACAAACCCTCTGAAGATGATCTGAGGTTCAAGAAATGGAAAAGATATGATAACATGGGGCTTGCATGGTTGATCAACTCAATCTCAAAAGAACTATCGCAATCTATCCTTCACCGTACTGAAGCTAAGGAATTGTGAGATGAATTAGAGGCAAGATTAGAGGAAAGCAATGAACCCCTAATTTACTCAATCAAGAAGCAGATTAGTTCACATAAACAAGGAAATATTACTGTGATTCAGTATTTCTTGAAGCTGAAATAGTTATGGAAAGATTTCACATACTTGAGCCCAATTCCAAAATGTTCTTGTGGTTTGATTGTTCATAAACTTATTGAATCAATGGAATAAGATAAAGTACTGCAATTTCCAATGGGGTTAAATGATAGTTATGATCTGATAAGAAGTCAGATCTTGTTAATTGATCCTCTTCCATCTGTTAATAAGACATATTCAATGGCACTAAGGGTGGAAAAGTAAAGAGAGATGAGTATCGGATCTATGTTCGAAATAACAAATATGGCTAATCAAGATTCAGTTTCACAACCAGCTTTTAGCATCCAAGCTTCACAAGATCTGAGAAAGTGCACTCATTGTGACAAAACCAAGCACACTAGAGAAGAGTGTTGGAAACTAAATGGTCTGCCCGATTGGATTAAGCAAAAAGAGCAGAAGATGAAAGGGAACAAGGGTAAAAAGAAGAATTACTCACAGGCTCATCTTACTGGATAAAACATTCTTTTTGACATAGATGAAGATGAATCGGAAGGAGAGCTGAGTATGAAACAACTAGTAAAGAAAGAGGTGCAGAGGTACTTGCAGAAAAACACTAGTTTTGAGGCAGGATGCAACGCAGCCTATGTAGGCTTTGCAGGTAATGTGAGTGATTGTATAGCTAACGAAGATTGCTTGGATATCCGAATTATAGATTCAGGGGCTACCTCTCACATGTGTGCTAAACTTAATTGTTTTACTCACTATGAAGTAAAGAAGTGAGCAAAAAATGTTTTGCTACAAAATAGAACTATGCAAAATATAAAACATACAAGGACAATATGTTTTAATGAAAAATTCAATTTGCAGAATGTGCTACATGTACCTACATTTATGTTCAATCTACTTTTAGGAGGTCAACTACTCTAGGATGCAAAGATTTCTATCAGTTTCCAACCAAAGTATTGCATTTTGCAAGACCAGAAGACTAAGGAACCAATAGTAGTGGGATTCCTAGAGAGAGGCTTATACCAGATAAATAAAAGATCTTTTAATCTTGTAATCTTAGAACAGTATGTAGACAGCAAATTTTTTCTTTGACTTGTATTGTAAAAGATCAAAGTGAAAATATGGTTTGGTATTATCGTTTAGGCCATGCCTCATGGAAGAAAATGAAGCATATAACTGATGTAAATCATAATGTTGTTTTATAGCCTTGTAGTATATGTCCTCTTTCAAAACAACATAGAATTTTTTTCCTACTGGCACTTCTTATGAAAATGAGATACTATCTCTACTTCACATGGATGTTTGGAGTTCGTATCAAAAGAAGTTTGTTGCAAGAGCAAAATTTATCCTTACCATTGTAAATGATCACTCACGAGCACTTTGGACTGTATTATTACATTCCAAGTCAGATTTACCAAGTGCAATTACATAGTTAGTGAAGAAATTGGAAAAACAATTTGGTAAGAGCATAAAGAAAGTTAAGACTAACAACGGCTTGGAGTTTGTAAATTCTGTCTGTGATACTTTCTTTGCAGATATGGGAATTGAACATCAAAGGAGTTGTGCATGCACTCCCTAATAGAACGGGTTCATCGAGAGAAAATACAAGCATCTCCTTAATGTGGCAAGGTGACTTTTGTTTCAGTCTGGGTTACCAAATCTTTTCTGGGGTGAGGCTATCACTACAACAACACACATCATTAAACTGCTGCCAGTGAAAAGTTTGGCATGGAATACACCTTTCAAGATCTTGTTTGACAAAAATCTAGATTACAACCATCTAAAAGCATTCGAGTGTCAATGCTTTTATACAAATTTAGCAACACACAAAGATAAATTTGTAGAAAGGGCTATAGAGGGGGTGTTTGTGGGATATCCAAATGGCCAGAAAGGGTTCATGGTTTTCAACACTGTGATAAGGAAAATGGTCATCACCAGGGAGGTAACGTTTAATGAAAAGGTTTTTCCATTTCTTAATGTGCGTTTTGCTCAAAACTTTACTGGTGAATATGATCCATTACTACTTATTGTTGACATTAGCAGTTCCCCATGTCTATACCCTGTATAGCAGCCACTGCCACATACACCATATATACTTTTCCCTGAACCATATACTCCAATTCCCACATAGACATCAACTCTCCGAAACCAAATATCAGAAAACAAAAACCAAAAACTAGAAAATCAAAACCAAATATCAACACAACAAAACCTACCCAACATTAGAAAAACACATAGACAAACTAAAGCACCAACCTAGATGAATGATTTTTCTTCAAAAGTATCCAATAACATTACCAACTCTTCTCCAGAACACAAAGCCTTTTTAGCCAACATATATACAGAAAGAAAGCCAAAAACCTACCTAGAAGCCGTTAAAAACCCAAAATGGGTCATTGCAATGTAACAAGAGATAAAAGCTTTGGAAAACAATTCTACTTGGACATTGACATAATTACCAAAGGGGAAGAAAGCAATAAATTCCAAGTGGGTTTATAAGCAGAATGGAGAAATAAAACGGTATAAAGCAAGGTTGGTGGTTAAGAGGTATAACCAAACTTTTGGGATAGATTACATAGAATCTTTCTCTCTTGTAGCCAAATCAGTAGCAGTTAGATTTTTTCCTTACCATTGCAGCTGTAAAAGCTTGGGATGTACATCAAATTGACATTAACAACGCTTATTTACATGAGTACATTGAATAAGAATTGTACATGAATCCACTAGAAGGGTATTCAAAGCTGAAAATGGACAAGTGTGTAAGACAGTAAGGTCATTATATAGTCTTAAACAAACTGGAAGATAATGAAATAAGGAATTAAATGGGAAATTGGTTGAGTTTGGCTTTAGAAAATCATCACATGATCACTGCCTGTATGCAAAGGGGGTACTTGAAGCTGAGTTTACTACCATAGTAATGTATATAGATGATCTACTTATTATTGGAAATAATGAAAAAGAAATTCACAGTATAAAGTAGTACCTCAATAATGCCTTCACCATAAAAGATATGGGATTGCCAAGGTATTTCCTAGGCATAGAAATGGTAAGGGGAGGAAAGGGAATGGTTCTTAGCCAATCAAAGTACATCACAAACTTACTAAAAGACACCAATCTCGAGGATGCAAAGACAATGAATACAACTCTACTAATAGGTTTTCAAACATCGCAATAAAGTCCAGCATTGCAAAACCTAGAGCAATATAAAAGGCTTATTGGAAGGTTCTTATATCTGAATTTTACTCGTCCTGATATTTCCTTTGCAACTTAACATCTCAATCAGTTTATGTTAAATCCAACTAAAGCACATTTGCAAGCTGCACTTCATTTATTGAAATACCTCTAAGGCACACAAACATACAACATGTTTTTAGCAGAACTACAGAGTTGTAGCTTATTCTGATGCAGATTGGGCAACATGTAAGGAGACAAGGAAGGCAGTCACTAGATATTGTATATTCTTTGGTGAATCACTGATATCTTGGAAGTAAAAAAAAACAAAATACTGTGTGTATGTCATCTGCTGAAGTTGAGTATCGCAGCATGTCAACAACTACTTGTGAACTAAAATGGCTCTCCTACATGTTCCAAGATTTTCAACTCTAACTACAGCTACTAATACAGCTTCATTTGACAACAAATCGACCATAGCGATTGCAACAAACCTAGTAGATCACGAGAGAACAAAACACTTCGATATAGACTGCCACTTGATCAGGGATTATGTGGAAAAAGACTTTATATCTACACCCCACATTATTTCAAAAGAGCAATTAGCAGATTCATTCAACAAAATAATCTAAGGCCCACAACTGTCCAATACATTGTTCAAGTTAGGAATTGTAAGCTAAATTCCAACTTGAAGGGAGAGTGTTGAGTTAGTTACAAATTAGTTACAGGGATTTTATATTCTACAAGTAGAATAAAGATATGTAAGCTCCTAGCTAATATACAAGCTACGCAGCCATACACAATTACATTCAGTTCTTCTAATTATATTTCATCTCAATTCTTTTCTCTCAAAGCTACAGAGCTCCACAAATATGTTTCGCGTTTTTCATTCTCCAAAGATAATACTCTTTGATCTCGATTTTTGTCTCTCGGATATGGAGGTGCCTACTAAATTGAGAAGTTTGTCTTATGGAGTTTCCCGATCCAAACTTCAACCAAAAGATAAGCATAATCAATAAAATATATATAAAAATATACTATAATATAAATAGTAAAACAAGTTAAAGAAACTTGAACACCCGAAAAATTGAGACGTTTTAGGCACAATCCTTAAATATTACTTGGTAGTTCCTCGCATAATTAAACAATATCTTCACTCTTGACTTGAAAGTGACAATAGGACCAAGAATGCAATACATATCAAGAAAAATCATACGATAAATAAGTAATCACTTAAAAAATATAATTATTTGCTCTCATTGTCTCTCAAAAAGACTAACCATATATATGTCTTAAAACATTGTCGTTTGAGCCAAAATATAATTTGTATCATCTCTAAAAAACTCAAGTCCAATAAACCTCCGTATAAATAGAAAATATATATGGACTCATCAAAACAAAATAATAGCCAGTGTTAGAGCATCCGCAATAGATTGTTTATTCCATTTCTTCTCTTGACACATAAGTATAAATAGATACTATATCAAAAATTAACTATCCAATAAATTGTCTACCAACCATTATCTATATGATGTGTTATCATTTATTGTTAACATTATCTATCTAATTGTGTACAAATAAACAATCATATAGAAAATGTGGACAATTAATTTAATAATATTTTAATGAAGAAAGATACTGTATAATTGATTGTTCAATCCCTTTACAATTAATTTATTTTGAAAATAATACAATTCAAATTGAAATAGACAATTCATTGTGGTTACTTTTTAAAAGGTCTAATACATCAAGATCTCCCTGAAGTTGGCTCAGAAAACCCGATGCCACCCTCAACTTTCAAAAGGACCAGTTACCCCCTCAACTTGGTAAAAAGGACCCGTTACCCCCCTTAACTTGGCAAAAATGCACCAGTTAATCCCCTCACTACCACGTGTCAAATAATCAAAAATTACACAAACCATTGGAGATGAGCTTTTAGTGAAACAAAAATGTAGGCAATTAATTAACAAATTAAAACCATTTAATTAAGGCTCATTAAAAAATGATAACAGTTACTACAAAATGACCATCGAACAAAAATATGGTCGTTCCCTTATTTTTTATGGATTAAGAAATTGAAAACATAATAATAAATAAAAAATGTAGGCCCATCTCCTTTGTCGTATCATTATAAAACTTCAAAAAAACCGTACCACCCTCAATTTTCAAAAGGATCAATTACCCCCTTCAATTTAGTAAAAAGAATCAGTTACCCCCTTAAGTTGGCAAAAATGCACCAGTTTTCTCCCTCAATACCTCGTGTCAGAATCTAGTTGGCTTGATTTTTCAAAGATATCATTTTTTTTATTTTTCTCTCTTTAACCAGATTCTGACATGTGGTATTGAGGATGCTAACTGATGCATTTTTGCCAACTTAAGGGGGGTAACTGGTCCTTTTTACCAAGTTGAGGGGGATAACTGGTCCTTGTAGCATCAGGTTTTTTGAACCAATTTCAGTAAAATCTTGATGCATTTGGCCTTCTTTATAATTATTATATAATAATATAAAATAATTTAAAGTAAATATGTGAAAACATAAAATACTTTCTTTTGAAATAATGATACAAATTTCCAACGTGATGTTCTTACTTCTTATCATAGTACACGCCATTTGAGTAGTTCATTTCTATATTCTTAAAGGCTTGGTGCATAGTTTATCCCCCAAAGATGATCTTAAAAATTAAATGATCTTTTAAAATTTTTAAAAGCATCATGTTATTCACTGAATTTGTAAAAAAAAAATATCAATTTGCCTCTTTAACTTGTAAAAGACACATCAATTTACCCTTGATTGTCACGTGTCAATTACTAGTGAAGAGAGAAAAATGATATATTTGAAAAAATCAAACCAACTAGAATGTGACATGTGATATTTAGGGAGTAAATTGGTGTTTTTTTACAAATCGAGAAAGTAATTAGATACTTTTGAAAGTTAAAAAGATCATCTGACTTTTGAGGTCAAGTTCTCACGCTATTTTTATCTTAAACATGATTTTACTTTGGATTCTAAAGTTATTATGAAAAACTTAACTGAATGCTTGAAAGATGATGGCACAAACAAAATAAATAGATTATAATTCTCTGAGGTTGAAATAAAATTCTAACAAATTTTAATTATTTATTAGCCTTGAATAGTTGAGATTTAAAGTAGTAGGCACCTTATACAACTAAATTTAAATTATGGTTAAATGAACAGTTAACTCTCGGAATTTCTAATTTTTAATTAAATGACACCCTGTTAGAAAAATAAATATAACATTTTGAAAGTTAATAATGATTTCTCAAAACGGGAGAAAATTAATGTGTCAAATTCAAAAGCTAAGGATCCATTCAAGATGAGGAGAAGTCAAACAAGGCCATAGTGTTAATGAGAGTAGCAATTTCGGGTAGGAAAATGGGAAACGGCAATTAGTGAGGTAGGGAGCGAGCGAGGAGGCTGAGTTCGCTGTCCTAACCTCCAACTGCACGCCTTTATTATATTATTTCCGCCTCAAATACTCCCATCCCTTGACATCTCTCATTCAAATTCCCATTTCTACCTCCTCCTTCTTCAGCACGACCTTTGTAATCGGTGAATTGGATCCGTAATGAAGGTCACTGTAGTTTCCCGCAGTGGTAGAGAAGTCGTCAAAGGGGGCATTGAACTCAATGACTCGGTACTCTCTCTCTCTCTCTGCAATCTTTTTGATGTACTCGTATAGTTTGTTCCGAAAAGAGTTTATTAATTGTAATGGTAATTGCCGTGTTGCTCTGTAGGCTACTGTTGCTGATCTGCAGGAGGCAATTCATAAGCGAAGTAAGTGCTTCCTATACTTCGCTTATTGATCTTAAACCTAAACAATTTCAGTGTTCAGTTTCATATTTAGTTTCCTACTTGTCTCGGTTGTAAAATTTGATTTGGATGGCGAACAAAGATTACCGTCCACTTCATTATGATTCTAATTATCAATTTCCTCTTTTTTGTATAATTCCTCAATATCAATATCCATTTTCCCCTCCTCAGCACAGCAATTACAAGGAGACCATGCTGCATTTCGTTTTTTTACTTGAATTTTCGGGGAAGATTTTGAAGATGGCTTTTGTTTGTTGATTATCTTAATTTGATTTGTCATGCTTTTCAATGAAGAAACGTGAGATCTTGGATGTTTTTTTTTTCGTATTTGGGTTGTGTTGAAGGTAATTTGAAACTCTTGTCTGTATTTTTATCAGATCCATCGTCATCCTTTCGAATCTTGTTGCCAGATTTGGAAATTTTTCAATGTTCTGCTCACTACAGTTGTATTTTCATATTAAAAATACCCATAGATTTTGCCAATTTGAAGAATATGGGATTAACTTTTCGTTTCATATGCATTGTTTTGAATCTGAGTTTACTTTTATATCAACAGCAAAAAAGTTTTACCCTTCAAGACAACGGCTAACGCTCCCCCTTCCACCTGGCTCAAAGGAGAGGCCTGTTGTCCTAAGCTCCAGAAAAAGTCTTAAAGAATACACTGATGGAAATGCAACTACCATAACTGTCGTTTTCAAGGACTTGGGTCCACAAGTTTCCTACCAAACACTCTTTTTCTTCGAGTACTTGGGTCCTTTGGTTCTCTATCCTGTCTTTTACTTCTTCAATGTCTACAAGTACTTTGGATACAAGGAGGAACGTGTTATTCACCCAGTTCAGACTTATGCCTTGTACTGCTGGTGCTTCCACTACTTCAAGCGCATAATGGAGACTTTTTTCGTGCACCGGTTTAGCCATGCCACCTCACCACTCTCCAACGTTTTCCGGAATTGTGCTTATTATTGGACCTTTGGTTGCTTTATTGCTTACTACGTGAATCACCCACTGTACACTCCCGTTAGTGATCTTCAAATGAAGATCGGGTTTGGCATCAGTGTTGTTTCTCAGCTAGCAAACTTTTATTGTCATATCTTGCTTAGAAACTTGCGTGATCCAAGTGGAAGTGGAGGGTATCAAATCCCACGTGGATTTCTGTTCAATATTGTGACGTGCGCAAATTACACGACCGAGATTTATCAGTGGTTGGGGTTCAATTTTGCCACACAAACTGTCGCGGGTTATGTGTTTTTGGTGGTTGCTGCTGCAATCATGACCAATTGGGCACTTGCAAAGCATCGCCGGCTGAGGAAGGTAACCTTCTGTGTCTATTCAGCTGATTTGTTGTATGAATTTTCCTTATAAAAATATAGGCAGAAATGCATATTGGTACTCTGAAATTTGATTCGAGAACCATGAGTAGTGGCATCAAGATGAATTTCCACAAATTGATTGCTTTAGATGCTAATAGCTAGCACATCTATATTTTTTGTTGTTATTTGTATGCTACACATTAGAGTCTCGTTTGGTTGGCGGAATATAATAGAATGGAATAGAATAGAAAATGAATGGAAAAGACTCGAGGTTTTGTCTAGATTCAGACTTCGGAGTGATTCCCAGTTACTATAGGAATCAGGAAATAGCTATTCCTCTTTGAAATGAAGGAATGGCTATTTCATGATTCCTATAGTAACTAGGAATATGTATTCCCTCTGATGTTGGAGACAAAAACTCCATCTTTTTCATTCATTTACTATTCTATTCTATTCCATTCCGCGAACCAAACGAGTCATCGGTGTGTTGGCTGTTGCATATGTTATTTTGCCTAGCAGATTTGAATCATTGAGCTTTAAAACTAACTTGTTACTTGCTTATTTTGTTCTTTCGTGTCTTTTTGTAACGGAATTCTAGTCCAATTGGTAATCATGATTTTTTTTGTTTTTAAAAGTGGATTTCAACAAATGGTCATCCAAAATAGGCAACCTCACAAGTAAAAATGGTAGAAGTTAAAAATACAATCATGTCATTTCCTTATTCCTCTTCTCTTCTGACTTGACTTGTGAAATTGTGTCCCTGACTTCCTATATCTTATAAAACCCAACCATTCTCTTCAAAATACTGTGAAAACAAAGTATGCAAAAAAAGTATACTTTTAAGAAGATAATAATTTGGGACAACAGAAAACAAGGATGGTCGGCTATGAACTATCTTTGCGCAGCGACAAAATATGTGTAATATATGTAGTCGTAAAGTACTAAAATGATGGACTTCACTCCAATATCTCTATATCTTTTGTTTGTGTAAGTTGGTAACTTGTTGTCTTTCTCAGCTTTTTGACGGCAAAGATGGAAGGCCAAAGTATCCACGCAGATGGGTGATACTGCCTCCCTTCCTGTAGAAATACCTTGCAATTCTCAACTTGGTTTTGGCAACCTCATTGAGTCCTGGAGTGGTCCTATTCTTCTCATATATGAAGTGGAGCTCATACTTCTATATAAGTTAATCAATATTCATTTTACAAGGTAGATAGATTATTGGAATTTAGAAGATGACATTATCAAACGCATTTTACTTGTATTGAACTTTTCCAGTCTCTTTTATTATTTGGTGAGTTTCTTCTAGTTTGGATTCGTGGCTACTTTTGGGCTTTGGCTTTTCATCTCTACTTTCTTTAAATTTACTGGGGATGTTACATAAAACAATGGATTTTACTTGTATTGAACTTTTCCAGTCTGTTTTATTATTTGGTGAGTTTCTTCTAGTTTGGATAAGGTTTATTCTAGCTTCAACGTTAATATTTGAAAGAGTAATTTGTAATGAGGTTGGACTTTCCTTGCTCGGCTCTTAGTCGATCTTGGCCATGGAAGACGCTAAGTAAGCCTTCAAAGTGTGTTGAAGAGTGCTGAGTGCACTAGGACAAAGAGAAGTTTAGAGAATAGCAAGAGAGTTTGGAAAAGCTTGCTTTTATATCACAATGAAGAGCTTTACATGTACACGTATGAACTTATTACAAAATGGGGAGGTTTGGGTATCTATAGGCATCTCGCTTCCTTAAAGTGTGGCAAGGAACATTTGATCTTAGAGTATTCTACACTTTACATGCATAAAATATGCAGAACTATCTAGTCAATGGCGGTTTGGATGTGTCTAGGGTAGACTTGTTCGCGGGCCGAGAATGGGCCGGGCTTGGACACTTATTTTTTTCAAAAACCCGGCCCGAGCCTCGTCAAAGCCCGAATTTTTATGGATCGGGCTTGGTTTTTATATAAATACCCAAGCCCGGCCCGATGAATAATTTTATTTATTTTATTATATATTTATATATTAAATATATAACTATTTTAAAATTATATATTTTATGCTATTAAATTTATATACTTGATTGTAATAAATTTTACCAAATATTAAAGATTTTAAGTAAACAATGCAATTATATTTAAAATTTAAATATATTTTGATTTATTTTATATTTGTTCTATTTAATTAATAAAAAAGTTCATAACGAAAACTTTTCGCGAGCCCAAGCCGGGCTTGGGAATTACCTTTTAAACCCGGCCCAAACCCGAAATTGTAAAGTATGGGCTTGGGCCGGGCTTGGGTTAATATTTTTATTAAAAAACCCGCCAACCCGAACCCGAACCCGGCCCGGCCTGCCCGACAAACAGGTCTAGTCTAAAGTGATTTTAGTCAATTCTAGCTATTTAGCAAGGGATTCTTGGGATGGATCTGAAGCTTTTGGAATCTCTGGCGAAATTACCAAGGAAAACCCCTTAAAATATCGGGAAATACAAGTGAGTGTCTTCTTTTCTCATAATATTTTTCTTTTTACCGTATAAGAATAATAATATTACTTTCCTCTATTTTTTAATTTGACCTTTTCTTTTTACCTTTTGTATATGATCGCTATGCCTTCCTCCTCCTCCTCCTCCTTGTTCTTTAATTTTTTTATGATCTCTCTCTCCTTCTCCTTCTCCTTCTTCTTCTTCTTCTTCTTCCAAACAAGATCTTAGTGAATTTCAATCTCATCGAATCACGATCGGTTGTTCCGTTATCATCTCATTCCAATTTCATTATCAAATTCTCATCTAAATTGCGATCTTAGTGAATAGCAATCTCATTGAATCGCGATTTGTTGCTGTGTTTTCTTTTCCTTTTGATTTCTTCATCAGATTTCGATATGTTGTTATGTATTTGTTGTTTCTCGCGCTGCTCTTCATTTTCCGGAAAGTTTTCTGATCAGGTCTGAAGCGTAACACTACTTTCTATCTAATTCTTATTTTTGTTATTTTTCTTCATCGGCTAATTGAGAACGGA
>CATIWQ010168068.1:0-11716 GCA_949673415.1 Euphorbia schlechtendalii | reverse complement strand
TTGACATTTTGGTTAGACCAGGAAAAAAAATAATGTTGACTTTCCAATCTTAATTTTTTATCTTGTTGTAAAAAAGTTTTATTTTACATGATTGACTTGTATATCACATAGCATTCTTGTTTATTTGACAGAGCTTTTCTGACAAATATGAGCTTAGCTTTTGAGTTTCTTACGAGGCAATATGTGGAATTTATAACTTCAATGAGACTATAATTTTAAAAAATTGCAGAGGCTAAAGGAATTTGGGTCTCTTGAGAAAGAATATGGTACTTTTGACGTTCTAGTTCCAGTGTCAAGTGCTGATACATAAATAATGTAAGGCACATTCTTGTTACATGTAGTGGCCAAAGGAATTAGTCACTCCCAATGATGTAAGAAATTAACTATAGTTATTCAAGAACACGCGTGCCTCCATTGATCAAGTATCTTTTTCTCATATTAGTCCAACTTCCACAAATTCTAAAATGTTAAGTGATGTGTGCATATTCTTGGAGAGTTTATTACAAGGAAATGTAGGAGAGTTTGTTATTCGAGATAGGAAAAATCATAAAGTTCCCACTGATATTGGTGAAGTGGGTGTCAAATACCTCCCTCAAGCTATTAAGGAGTTGATATACTGGAACATGATTGAATAATCAATTATTTGAAATATATATCCAGTAAGTATAACAAAACTTAATTTGATATTATGCAAACTTTCTCCACCAGTTCTGTTTTGGCTAACCACTTTTCTGTATATTAGAATTTGAATTTAATAAATTAAACAATTGAAATTCTTGATTATGGTTGAATTGATCAATTTAGGCCTTTGAATACATGTATTTTAGTTAGCAACCTAGATTGACATTATTGGCAGAAATTATAGTTTAGTGCATGTGCTCACCAAAACCTCAAACTTTAGTGAACTTTGAACGTCAATGTAATTTAACCTAGTTTACCTTGTATTTCTATGACGAGTTAGCCCATATTCATGTGGGAAGCTATAAATCAAAAGTTGTAAACACAAATTGTTCTTTTATGATTAATTAGTGGCATTTCTAATATCTGTTGTTGACTAACATTGTACAAGCCTTACAACCCAATAATTATTAGGATACTCGTATTATATGTAATATAAAAATGTTAGGAACATACACTGATTAAGTGAGAGACTCATGTTATATATAGTTATGATTTTACATAATTTAGTTTCATTTGGTCTTTTTAGCACATTGATATCGGATTTCGATGAGTTTCTTGAAAAAATTGGATTCATCAATCCAACTTTATTATCATCAACAATGTGGAGTTCTCAAAGCAAGAATTCTAGCTTGGATTACCTTGGAAAAAACCATTACAATATACTTTTATTTCAAATATTATATATTATACATGCTTTCAATACAACCTCTATTTTGAACTTTTTGTTGCAGTTTACACTAGATTTTTCTAGTGAAATGTATGGATAGGCATCGAAAGAAGCGAGCAAAGGAAGCAACACTTCCATCGTTTAAATATATCAATTGAAAGGTATTATTTTCTTTTTGAATTGTTGAATTCATGCTCTTTTGTTTGGGTTTATCATAATAATATACTTATTTCTTAATTTAAAATTTAGCTTTTAGTGTCTGAAGCAGCCGGGATCTACTGAATGTGGTTACTTTGTGATGCGCTTCATATATGACATAATCAACAAACATGTTGATGTTGAGAAACTAAATGAGGTA
The DNA here is from genome assembly GCA_949673415.1 of Euphorbia schlechtendalii. Classification (NCBI taxonomy): domain Eukaryota; kingdom Viridiplantae; phylum Streptophyta; class Magnoliopsida; order Malpighiales; family Euphorbiaceae; genus Euphorbia; species Euphorbia schlechtendalii. The sequence continues at coordinate 10,010 of CATIWQ010168068.1, read as the reverse complement.
CTCATTTAACTCTTGAATTACTTTATTTATGTGATAAATTATATTTTTATGTTAGTTCGGTGTGAATGATAGTCTTATATTGGTTCATTTGTTATCTAGTTTTTTTATTGATTATAGTCTTTTGAAAGAACCACTACCTATAGCATCAGAGAGTTAAATAAGGTTCGAGATATTTTTGCATCTTATATTATCCATTTTCTGAAAAAGAAAGTTGGGTTGTACTTTTTGTATGCTTATTGGTTGACAACTGAAGTTGGAAGTTTTGTGTATGATTTTGAGAATTATATATGGAATTGTTATTATACATATGCTTGTAGGAATCATATATGGAATATATTACATTGAGCTTTGTTGTTCGGATTGAAGAATGATGTATGTAACTATACTAGCTATTTGATTATGATTGAAGACTGGAATTTTGGTTTATTTTACGTATATTTAGATGATTTTTAAGAATTGTTAAATGGAAAAAATTATAGTGCATGGTGATTTGAAAATATTACAGATTAAAAAGTTTCGGTTATATAAATTTTAAAATTAATAATTAGCAATTGGATCGGTTTACTATAAAACCGATCCAAATATAGTGCTCAATTTCCACTCTTTTCCCACCAATGCCTTCAACCAATTGGATGGGTTTTAAAAACCGATCCAATTGGTTTACTAATTAGATCGATTCTAAAACTGATGTAAATGGCATTGGGGTTTTGGATCGGCGGCTGTTGGATCGGTAAGAAACCGATCCAAAAGGCCATTTTTGTACTGGTGGCAAAACATTTGTAAAACATGCAATTGATGTCATAATTCAAAAAAATTGAAATACATTTTTCTTATATAATTCATAATGCATAATATTCAATTGTATACAAATTCAAATGAGAACCAAAAAATTCATAATACTATACAAACTAAAAGTAACACTACTAAAAATATAGTATTTACAAAAGATTCTTTAATCGATCTTTACACATCTGAAGTTTAAACCACTCGCCATGCGTGTGAAACATTGCTCTTATCATCTCCATAAGCAACGGTTCTTCTATGTCCAGCCTCCTCCCAATTGTAACCTATTCACCATTCGTAAGTTCGATACTTATACACACACACACACACACACACACACACACACACACACACACACACACACACACACACACATATATATATATATATATACATACACACACACACACACACACATATATATATGTATGTATGTATATATGTATATATGTATATATATATATACATATACATATATATATGTATGTATATGTACAGAAGTATAGGCCCCAATTTAAAAGATGTCAAATTCAGTGAAATAGTAAATCTAAAATTTGCAATTATAAGTTGTAACAGGCTAGTGTCGGGTATAAATAGATCATGACCATGACAGAAACTTCAAAAACTTCAATTATGACAATACTAAATTCACCATAAAGCAACAACTCAAAAAATATTCAACTTTAAGACAAGAACCTAGCTAGCAGCACATTGAAGTTGACTAGTTCTTATATAGTGTAAAAAATTTGATATTTTAATAGTAAACACAAGACAAGAATTTATAGTAAGGGCATCTTACTTCTAATCTTCAGCATGTCTAGGGAAAGGAATACAAAATTTGTAAGTGGTTCCTCGATAAACAGCCTATAGAAAAACAAACAAAAAAACCAACCATTTATTGTAGCTACAAACAGCAAAAACAAATCATAAGAGAAGATAATAGTTAAAGCCGAGAGAAGAAATATAAATCAGAGAGCAAACTAAAAACATATGTAAATTATGCATTAGTAGTACCTTGACATTGAATTCAAGACTATCAATGTCTAGCATGTAGGTAGAGTCAACCTAAAGAAAATCAAAAGTCAGCCATCAACTAATCTCTTGGGTTGATAACATGTCATTTATTGATTACTCACATGTCGGATCCATCGAGAGCCAATGCTAGTTTATCTGCAGCATCTGTCTGAAAGAGATGGTTCGAAAATGTAAGGCTATCAAGTAATTTAACCAACAAGTACTAGCAAATTTCGATATATAGAACATCCATCGGTTGTATTGTAGCCATGATTCATTCAAGGAAGACATCGTAATGGTTATTAAGGAGAAATATTGGAATAAATTCAGAATTCGTAAGCACCAAACAAGGAAAAAACATCTATCTTCCTATACCTTTAAAATAATAGCGAAAATCAATTTCAGCATGCCAAATATATGTAGACTACGGAAAAGGGATGACTTGGAGCTAATAACACTGCTGAGAAGTAAGAAAACTACTTTCATGCATTTGTCCATAAGTAAAATAAGCAACACTTCCTGTTAAATTGAATTAACTATAGACAGTACAATTATGTTGAAATAAGTTTATGAAAAAGTGTGCGAGAGAGAACTCAAATTACCTTGAATCTAATTATGGCAATTCCTCTAAATTTTTCGCTGTCAGGAAACTTCAAGCAATCAACTTCAGTTATGGTTCCACAACCTTCAAAATAACTTCGGATGTCATCCTCAGTAGAGTAATATGGTATTCCTCCGGCATAAATTTTTGTGGAAGCATCACTGCACAAGCATAACACCTAATAAGTATATATAAAACCTTAAACATGCATCTCTAATTCCATAATACAAGGAAAACAACACCAACTACCCTAATAAAAAAATAAGAGATTCATACAGCTCTTTTTTTTTTCAGAACCAACATAAACAAATGGTATTAGATTTAGCATTTTTGTGCATGCAGCCATAAAACAATACAATGCTCAGAATATTTGGCATATATAAATTGATATTCTGCACTAATTAATAAATTGATACTCTGCACTAACTAATATTTGGCACATATAAATTGATACCCTACACTAACTAATATTTGGCACATTTCAAAAATATAAACCCAATACCCTGCACTAACTAATGCTTCCCTGATGGCTAATGATACAAGTTACATATTTACAAAAAACTAGAGAACCAAAAAAGAAAAAGTAGAAATGCATCTAAACGGTTAAATATAAGCCACTACACTTAAAATAAGATAATGAATTATTCAAACTGCTAGAGCAGAGATACTTTAGAAATTCAACAAACTAATTGATGTGGTGTGTTATATAAATTACCTTTGACTGATATGCTCTAGTTCATGGTCCAGATTTGCAAAACAACAAAGTCTAGGAGAAAATCTCATATCAAAACTTTCAGCTTATTAAAAAAACATGAGTTTCGACTAAACATTCTAATGATAATGGAAAACCTAACAAATGTTACTAATAATGTGAAAAGGGAATAGATCAAAGCATAATAGTTCAAAAGAAAACGTGATACTGGAATGAACCCAAAATTTAATCAACCCTTAACAAATTTGTCTACAATCTGGAGCAAAATCAAGCGATTCAAAATTCCAAGATACTAATTAAACAAAAGAACAATGCCCAATTACTCTCATCACAGATACAGCTATAAGATAAATTACCCAAATGAAATAATTCTTATATCAGTGCTAAATAACTGAAACTCAAAGAGAAGTGCAGGAAAGTTAACTCACTTAAAAGTAGCAGAAACACCTCAATAAGAACCATTGCGGAACTGAACTTAGAGGGAAAACCCCTCATTCATGTCTCCACCTTCATTTACTACCAAATAAATATAGAAGAATCAAACTAAATTAAAATTGCAGCTAGAAATAATTCAAGGCACAAAAATGGGTAAATGAAGAAGAAAAATTTTTAGAAGATGTTGGGATGGAATTCAGAGTGGGTAAATAGGAAAATAAATTAAAGAAGAGAGATAAGAAGCCATGGCTGAAACCTTTATAAAGAGTAGAAACAGTTGTAGGCTTTTAGTGAGAGAGAAAGAAATGGCCCGCAGAAGAAAAATTAAAGAGAGGAGATTGAAATAGCACAGTTGCCATTAATGCCCATCAATACCATTTGATAACACCATTGTTGCTCTCCTACAAAAACCCTAATTTCAGGGTTTCGTTATGTTTTTAAAGAAATCTACAGATGCTGAATTTGTAACTAAATTAGAAACAAACAAAGTTAACAAGATTTACTTCCAACAAGGGTAGCGAGCCAAGAGTCAACTTCTATGACACAGACAAAGCCATCTTCTTCTTCTCATCGCCACTATCGTTAGATGAATCTAAATAAATAAATAACGAGGTTATTATAGTTATCATTGAACAAGTATATACAACACATATATCTCAAAATAAAAAAAATACATACTAGTAACTCAAACAACTCGTCTTCCTCGTTCGATTTCTTCGGCCAAAAGAGAAAACCCTGAGTTTTTAACCAATATCCAGTTGATTATATGTATAAATTAACACTTTCAAAAGATTTAAATGAAATTTCAAACATTAAATTACATGGAACCAAATAAAAAGTACCTCTGATGTTGTGAAGAACCCTCAACCTAGGCAACGCCAAAAATTGAGAAGAAAATCGCAATAAATAGTAAGGAGAGGCGAAGATCTACAGTGACAACACAGTTTGGATTTTAATTTCAGAAATGATAGACTGAAATTATGTGAGGACTTGAAGAGCTTGTTTAAGGTTTATAGGGATTTCTCAGGCAAAAGAACGAAGAGAGGGAGAAGAAAGAAAAATTGTGAAAGTGAATAAAGTGTGAATGAAATTTCATTTTGGTTAACTTTTTATTTTTTATTTTTGTTTATTTTATTTCCGTCTGAAAAAACAAGCGGGAGAATCCCACCGTTAAATTTCACAGTTCAGTAATATTTTTCGCAACGGTGAACTACAAAGTGTTGCGACAAAAGTGTATATGATCTACTAGCATAGTTTTTGCAACACTTTTCATACACTTTCAAAAATATGTTGCTCAAAATCGCAACACCAAGCATTTTGGTTGCGATAGACCATCTATGGCGTAGTTTAGTGGTGAAAGTGATAATGCTAAAAGTGGAGGATGTTGATGGAGCAAGGGAAAATGTTTTCCCATCTTTTTTATGGGAAAACATTTTCCTTTATTTACACAACATTTTCATTTTGACTTGCACAATATTTTCCTTTAACTTATTTTCCATGGCAAACAAATACTGAAAAATCCGAAAAATATTTTCTTGCATAATATTTTCCTGTAAACATATTTGCTTAATTTATGTGCATTCATAATGGTGTTTGTGACTAGAAGTCAAGAAAAGTGGAAAAGCCTATTCCTTTCTAGACCTGTTCGTCGGCCGAGGTCGGGTTCGGGCCGAGCTGAATAGGTTTTTTACTAAAAATGTTAACCCAAACCCATACTTGAGAACTTCGGGATCGGACTGGACTTACAAAGTCATTCCCAAACCCGGCCCAAGCCCATGAATATTTTTTTTGTTATAAATTTTTTTTATTTAACTAAATAGAAAAAAAATATGAAATAAGCCAAAATATGTATAAATTTATAATATAGTTGCATTGTTTACTTAAAATCTCTAATATTTAGCAACATTTATTGTAATCAAGTATATAAATTTAATAGGATAAAATATAAAATCTTAAAATAATTATAACTTTAATGTATAAATATATAATAAATAAATAAAATTATTCGTCGGGCCGGGCTCGAGTATTTATATAAAAATGAAACCCGATCCATAAATATTCAGTCTTTGACGGGCTTGGGTTCAGGCCGGGTTTTTTTAAAGAATGAGTGTCCAAGCCCGACCCGTTAACCTGCCAGGCCTGCGAACATGTCCCTTACTGTTGGTGAGAAAATCTGAAGGAAAATTATGAACATATTGCATCCAGAGATGATAGTTAACATCAGATCCAACCATCCAAAACCCCTTTTCATTAAAGACTATACCAAGTCAAAACACAAACTAAATCAACAAATAGGATGAAAAATCACATGAAAAAAGAAAGGGAGCTCAAAAAAATGAGTACAAAAATCCATTCATAGACTAACAACTTGAAGAAGAAAATTTTCACAACATATCTATTATAACTGCAGAATCGACTCGACAAGATCTTTCAAAGGTGCAAGCTCCCCTTTGTCGATCAAGTGGAATTCCTGAAACAAAACAAAACAGTTAACATAAGCAGAAAAAAATACGATTTTCTGCTTTGGGTGACAAAAAAATTTTAAGTACCCATGTGAAGAGAACAAAATGCTTAAAGCAAGTATTTAGATGAGCTTCTTCTTCCAAGGTAACAATCTTCTGAAAATGCTCGTGGTAGATATGCGCGTACACACGAAACAATCGCTTAAATATTGTCCTAACTACATCCCGGAAATTTGTCGGAAAAGGTGCCCCTGTAGACCACACCATGCAAGATTACATATTTGAATGCAAAAAAGAAATATTAACAAAATGTTGCTAAATCATCAAAAAATTCGACGAACCGAGTGTTTGAGGAAAAATCATTTCATCGTCGAGCTGAGCTTCAATCCAATCCATTAAATATTCAACATACTTTGGGGCAGAAACTTCGATCGGTTTTTTAACCGTAACTCCATCCGCCCATCTATACTCGTACCTAAAAACAACAACGAAAAATCACGAAAAATAATATCAACTAATAAGATTTTTAGTAGGAAGTATAAATATATTTATACTTGGGTCCTGCAGTCATAGTTGGACAGTTGGAAGTAGTGCAGAACTCGGTGAGAGTTCCGTATAAAATATTCACTTGATTGAACAAATCGACAGCTGCAAAGCAACGAAAAAAGTTTAAAAATGAAATTGGAAGAACATGAAACGTGTTGAAAATGGATGAATGTTACTGTTAACGGCGAGCCATTCGTGGATGTCTTCTCCAGGTGGCAATCTCACTGCTTCGCTAAGGTTTCCGCTACCTAAGGTAGCGTCGATATGTTTTTGCAGTTGAGCTCCCTGCCGTTTTTCGTTCACCTTATAAACATCATTTCTATAGAATGCAATTTAATGGCTAATTCATAAGTGCCGTAGGAAATGTATAAACCTTTGTTCCAGATGGAGCGTTCTTCTTGGGCCGAAACGTCTTCTGATTTCTTTATCATCCATGTTACAAATATTAATTTGTGAATATAAACAAGTGAATCAGTTGCCGTGGATCACTTAACATGTAAAATGTTTTCAAAATAGCACCCCGAGTTGTTTGAAAATATTATCAAATAGGTCCCTAATGCTATTGGAACGAATTTGTAAGAATTGTATCGAGCTCTTATGAAATGAATTGATCACAAACTCCTAACTCAGTTTTATGTTTGACTCGTGACAAATGCATCAAATTGAAAAAATCAACGAAAAGAGAAAAATAACAAGCGACTTGATGTAAATATAAAATTTATTTAGTTTTTCATGGATTTGAATTCTCTAAAGTTGAAGATATGTACAGTTACATTTCAGTTAATTCTAAACATAGATCCAGTTTTGATAATTGAGATCCAGTTTTACTGGTTTGTGAGGTCTATAGTACAAATTAAATCTCATCTAATTGAGCTTGATTGAAATGAACGACTTTACAAATTCCTAAATTTAGAGAATTCAAATCAATTTTCCCTAAAACCAAAATATGAACAAAACAAGTATCGCAAAATAAAAAAAAAAAAAAAACACTACCAAAACTTAATTCACGCTACAATATTATGTATATGGGATCAACAAAATCTGATCATAGTCTTGTAGAGAAAGGCAGAATGCAAGGAAAAGTAGAAATAGAAACAATGGAAAGGTGATAAAATCATAAGAAACAAAAAGCAATGAAAACAAAGAAACAAAAAGAAATGAATGATCAAATATGATTTTTATAATTGTTATTATGATTTTGGTAAATTGAATATAATATATATATAGGAGGGGGGGGCTTACCTGCTGCCGAGGCCGAAGAGACTCATGGTAGGAAAAGCCGATGGTCTCTCTGCCTCCTGTCTGAGAATACAAAATGAAAATTGGATCAAAACTACTTACTATTATTCTTTCATAAAAATTATATATACACAAAAAAAATGTGGATAAAAACTTTTTAATATGAACGAAGAGCGAGAGAGAGAGAAGCATGACAGACTGTCAAACTTATATATTAAGCATTTTCCTTTTCAATCACTTAACACACCAAATTACAGACAAGACAAGGTCCATTTCTGTATCTCTACCCTCTATGTTTCCTACTTTATTTTTTTTACTTTTTGAAACGCATATTTCTTAACTTAATGATTTATATTACAGAGCAGAAAAAAATCCACTACAATGGAGAAAAGGCCCAGCATGTTTTAATTTACAGAAGGTCTGGAAAAGAGCAGACGGGGATAGAGAAAATGACAAATAAATAGCTGTATGGGTAGGGGATGATCATCTTTTTAGAAAATTTCTTTAGTTTTATTGTGATTTTGATTTGATGAAAATACACTCCATCTTTGCTGGCTGTCGGCATATATGTGGTCCAATCACAATTTGTTTGGACAACATATGCATACTTGTACCAGGTTTCCAGTGATCATGTATAATAATAATAATGCAATTACATTTGATTTTCCAAATAAACTATATATAATAAACTAAAATTTTGAAAATTTTTATAAAATTACATTATATTAAATACGTTTAGTTTTGGGTTCAACATTTTGATTACAAATTCTCGGTCAAAGAATCAATTGTATATGTTTGACCAACATCTTTGTTTATGACCAATTGAGCCAATCAAGCCTATTTTTTTCATGAGCAACATTTCTTCTTTCCCATTTTACTTTTTCTTTCTTGTTTTGGGTTCAACATTTTGATTATAAATTATCGGTCAAAGAACCAATTGCATATGTTTGACAAACATCTTTGTCTGTGACCAATTAGACTAGTAAATATGTCTAAATTTATCACCCAGTTTCAAATTATATCTAGAGGAAAGTAATTGCAAACTCACAATTTAAAAAATATATATTTTAAATATCATTCAATGACTGTCCATGCACTTGGAAAAACTATTGGTATCTATGTTAGCAATATTTAAAAAATATGGTAATTTCAGCCTTGGTTTTTCATAAAAACAATAATTATATAATTTTATACATAATTATATTTATACTAACTTGTAATTTTTTTGTAATAGTTGATACACAGAGAAGTTTAATTAATAGTTAATATCGAGTTGATATGTACGTAGGTTCTGTTCTCTTCAACTTCTGAAACCTGAACCGAACTGAACTTAACTTAATAGACCTTAACTGAACTGAACTGAATTGAACTGAACTGAACTGAACTTAACTTAACTTAACTTAGCATAACTTAACTGAACCAAATTGAAGGTGAAAAGAGGAGTGGCTTGATTAGTTTGCATGCCATATCATGACTAATTCCATAACTGGTACAAAATTAATTTGTGCCAAAGCTGTTGCTTATTGGCTTTCCATTGAGATGCTTTTCATGGGCCGACGACATTTTGCTCTCCTATGCTGCACAAGCACAACATGTAACGTGTGAGAAAAATAGCTTATCGTAAACTTCCAATTTGTAATTATATTGGCAACGTAGGTCGAATAGAAACTCTGTTTTGACTCTCGTTAAACACATTTTTAGAAAGGATTGATGAGTCTAATGTATGAGAGGTGTAATATGTAGGAATAACTATGTATAGTATATATTATAATTCACATTCTTTCGTGAATTTATATTCTATTAATTCAATGGAATAATTATTCCATGACAGTCTTCCTTTTTTCACCCAGGCTTCCAATATCCGGGTAAATGCTATAGCCTATACATGAAGAGTTAGGATTTTGATCCTAAATAATGTTATTGGATATGAATAGTAATAAAATATAGTTGGGTTAAGATTTAAATCTGAAAATATAGCCGTTTTAACTAAGAAAGAAATGATAAAAAAAATTTCAGTTCTTAATTGTACAAGAACCGAAACTTTTTCTATCATTTCTTTAAAATTTTTTTTTTTATTTTTTTTTTATTAAAAGTGTAAGAACCGAAACATAAAGTTTCGGTTCTTACACTTTGCTGCAACCGAGGCAGACAAAATCTGCCACGGTTGCAGCATGTCAAAGAACCGAAACATAAAGTTTCGGTTCTTTGACATGTAAAG
>CATIWQ010168056.1:0-22937 GCA_949673415.1 Euphorbia schlechtendalii | reverse complement strand
TTGTTTCCTTGACCTACCAAATCGTTCTATTTCTGATTCGAAAGATGCTAAAGTTTCTCCCGAACTACGCGTACTTGGCATGCACCCGCTAGAAAGAAAACTCAATGAATAAGTAAGAAAAATATGTTAATAACAAAATAGCAAAATAATAATAAAGATAAATCTAAATAAAATATAAAATATGCTTAATCTCTAGAACACAATTATCTTCCCCAATGATAACTTTAAAACGCAATTGCCCTCCCCGGCAACGGTGCCAAAAACTTGTTCGCCACTTTTCTACTGATAAGTTTAATCAATAATGGTTCCAAAATCTCGTGAACTATTGGCTATTGACTGCGTCAAAAACTTGTTCACAAATAAATATAGGTGTTGTCAATACCTCTTATCATATAGAAAAATGATGATAACTGCAAGTATACTGTTGCGATGTAGTTTTAAAAGATATCGAACCCACAAGGAAGGAGTTTGGTCTAAAGATCAACGAGGAAAAACAAAATAAAAGAAAATAAAAATAGATTAGAGATTTTTATCTATAGGAAGATTGGAATGAAAAGTTGAGTAAATATAGATGTGATAGATTAAAAAATCTAAAGTAAATAGATTTTCACTACGAACAAGTATAGAAGAGAAAACATGCAAGATCAACGAAGATGTTACGACACACTAGACTAATCGAACAAACCAGTTCAACACACTCAGATGTTCAATATTTCACCGCAGAGAAACACATTAAATAACTTTTCTAAACCTAGCGCAAACGAGATAAGACTTATTATATAAACCTGGATAACATCAATACTATGCTTAGAACAAGTCGCTCTCACATAGCCACATTTACCAAGTTACCATTCCAAAAATGTTAGCTCACTAAACAGCGTTATATCACAGATCTAGTGATTATACACAATATTGTTAACCCCGAAACTACTCTTAAAATTAACGCCAACGCATATAACTTGATTAACATAAAAGACTTAGCATGAAATACGCAATATGACACATAGACATATCATAAACTTCAAAATAGAAAGTATAAGTAGAAAGAAAAGCAAATTTGTAAGGTATGCAAGTGAAAGCTAAAGTTGATCAAACCGTATCCACTCTTTAATGGGAGTCATCAATTCTCGCAATTCCTATGTCTGCTTTGAATTCGGTCTCGGCCCGTACAGAACCTCCGCTAGGATGCTATTCTTTGCGAATATCGAACAAAAGAATATTGAAGAACGAAAACTTTTATTGATAAGTTATTTGCAAGTACACTTATACAACAATCGCTCGAGAAAATAGAGAAATCTAATGATTGAAACAAGGATTCGAATCACTTAAACATTTTCTCGCTAGCACTTAAGAATGTAGGGAATCTAACTATGCACACACTATATCTCTCTATCACTTTTTTGCACTCTATACCACACTAATCCAATGCACTACTGGTGCACAAAATTGTTGAAGAATAGGAGCCCTATTTCCAGAGTTTGAAGGGTTGCGTCTATCTAAATGAAGAGTCACATCCATTGGTGAAAGATTGCATCTCTTTAATGTGATTGGTTGAGAGGCTTTGATTCAATCCACAATGGATAGGCGCCTTTTCATGATTGGTTGACTCTTGATAAGTGTCTGTTCGTTGGTAGTTGATGGCGGTTGGTCATGCTTATCTGGCGGTTGGTAGTTAAGAAGATAATACCAGAAAACCGTCCATGTCGCGACCTCGATGTACATGTCACGACCGTGAATCATTGTTGGCAGACTTCTAATTCTGAAGTAAACAAGTCACGACCATGAATGATTGTCGCGATCGTGAATTGAATTTTACTTAGAATTCTTATTGTAACTTCACCGATCTTCGACAGCTTCGATCCTAAGCCAAATCTTTAAGTTCCACGCATCTTTTTGCATCTTTTTTTACTCTTTTTTCATAGAATTCCACTTTAGCTCATTTTACTCCCAAGATTTACCTAGTATCTGCATTTGCATTAAAAACAACTGCATACCACGTGAAATCTTTTATATGAAGTACAAAAATGACTAAAACTATGGTGTTTATTGTATAAAATTTATATGATAATAAGTGTAATTATACACTTATCAACTATGAAGGACTGCTGTTGAACAAAACCATGCATATGATCATTAAACAACAAGATGTGAGGTCTTTCTTGATGTTGGAGGGTCTTGCAATCATAGGGCTCATTAGGGCATTTTATTCACACCTCTATACCATTCAAGGATTTGATGATGTTCTAATAATGGATTTTGGGGGAAATCCACCCTCATTTATGCGAGGCTGATTGGAAGTGTTCTCAACATGCCCAATAAGTGATGAAGGTGCGTTGTAATTCTTGAAGATTGGGAGTTCCCTGCTAACTATGTGTCAAGGGAGATAGCAGCGAGTGGCATAACTTAGACCTCTAGGGTGTGCGATGAACTTATGGTGAAGCTTTTGCTATGAAAATGGGCTTAGAGACTAGATGCACCTATTTTAATAGGTGTGTGGTCTACCAAATGGTAGAGGGTAAAAAGATGAACTGGCCAGTGATGATCCCTCATCATCTGACCAAGCTGACTATCGTCTATCACTATGGTTACCTCAATACCAAACTATTGAGGGCAGAGCTTAGCTTTTGGCGGATTTCGGTGAAACAATGCTACCAGTAAAGAAGCAATTCGAGATGGTGCATTTTAGTAGACTGGTTCAAAATCAGGTGCACGCTAGGTACAATAAAATACAATAGAAGTGAAAGCTAAAGCTTGTATCGATAGTGGTTCCTGTGGACATCTTAAAGGAGGATGAAGATGGATTCATGGTGGATTTCAATGATAGCAATGACTCGAACAAGGTTCCCATATCCAGCATTCTAGAGAAAGTCACCACCGCCTCCTCTCCAAAGTAGAAGGATGCTTCCTCCAAGTCCAAGGAAAAAGCTGTGCAAAATCCAAAGCCGATGAGGCCCCTACTCAGCCCCAAAGACAAAGAAGGCAATTTAAGGCCAAAACCTGAACCTAAAGAGAAACGGAGGCCAAGATCCAAGCTGAGTAGCAGGCGAAGGAAATAAAAGATGTGGCTGCGGCCAATGAGTCCCTGTGCTAAAGAAAGTGCAAAATTGTTTTCTGAGGAATCAGAGGAGCAGGGCGAGGCCAAGAACTCAAGAGAAGACCCTAAGTCCTTACACTGTAGTTAAGGTTCAGGAAGCATTTGCCAAAGTCAAGGGCATCCTACGCAAGCATTCTGCCACCAGTAGGCCCCTGCAACGCAATGTGCAGGTGATGAGCAACGAGGAGGATTTTGGAGATACCCTCTCCCTTATTTCCTGAGGAGTCTGATCCCTAGGAACCCAACATCCCCACACCCTCTTTCACTCATGTTGAGGAATCCTCAACTCAGCATGAGCAACCTCAAGCTGACCCATCCTTGGGTCAAACAACTAACCTAGAGGTTCCTAAAATTCCTACCCCTTCTTCTCTTGTAAATCCTTCTAATCCCTCGATTTCTACTCATGTAGATTCTGAAAAACAAATTATAAATTCTGCTTTTCCTCCAAACACTATAATTCTCATATCCAAATCCCTTCTTCACCTATTAATACCCAAAACTCACCTATCCATATTTCTTCACCTAAAAAAAGTAATGACTCATTCTCTCCGAGTCATTCTGCAATAAATATTTCTTCTACCCATTCTTTTCCTGTACAATCTCAACCTCAAACCCTTCTTTGTACATCCATTATACCTTCTATTTTTCTCAACCAAACCATCCCCCAAACTTCTTCAAATGTACAAAGCTTTGAACCACCCACTTCTTCAAACCCATCTTCTACTCCCTTAACCCCTCTTGTTAGGGAAGTTCCCAATGCTGAGAACTATGCTCAATAGGGAAAAGCAAGTGGTTAGGCTATTGAAGTAAATTTTACAGCTCGTGAAGTAACTGAACCCAATAGAGAGCCAATCCATGAGGATTTAGTTGATGCATCTTTCTTGGCAAAAATCAGAGAGTTAGCTAGGAAGAAATTCCCTACGCTCAAGACTACCATTGAGTTAGATGGAGTAGTAAGCCATGTGCTACAAGCTCATGAATTGATGGACTTATCCTCCATACCAAAGGCAAAATTGCTTGAGTTTGAATAGCACGCAAATGTACCCAATGAATCTCTTTACTTTGAAGAGTTTGAGAGGATCTAGGGTAGCTTGTTGGCTATTGGAGGTTATTTGAAAAAAGAAAGTGCTAAAAGTTTGGTGGATAAGATGGCCCTAATACTCACAAGGTTAACAGATTTTGTAACCTAGTTTGGTGCAACAATCACGTCTATCCCCACATCTACTGCAATGGCAAATGCTGTTATAGGAAAGATAAAAGGGTAGTGTGGATGCTGCTATTGAGCAGTTGAGTCTCTTGAGTACCAAAATGGATACTCAAGTGACACAGGTCCATAAACTAGGTGAGGAGTAGGCTAAAATAAAAAGACTAACCGATCACAATATAGAGAATGTCTTCAAGGAGATGGAAATAACCAAAGATGTTGGCCACAGTATAGCGAAGCTGGTTGAAGCACACTCCAAGTTCTTGCTTCTCCACGATAACTAGTTGTTGAAGACAATTTCTTCTAAAATGGATAAGGCCCTGTCATCAACCTAGACTCTCTGGACACTAAAATAGACAACATCCAGCGCGAGGTCAATGAGCACGTAACCGAGAAGGTCTCCTCTTCGCTGAAGTTTCTGGTTTCTACCATGGGGAAGATTGTTCCAGACATGCCCCTACTACAAAATCACTTTGCCCTAAGACTGGTATGACTATTCACATGAAGCTGAATATCATCAAGCTCAAAGTGGAAGACCTATAGAAGAACATCGGTACTTTGATGAAGACGGGCGAGTTGGATGTAAAGGACATTGATTACACTACAAAGTTTATATTATCTATAGGTCCCAAGGTCCTTGATATTGAGGCACAACTGAAGATAGCATTGACTGCAATGGACTTTCATGGCCTTTTTCAATTTTTTCAATAGTTCGTATGTTAAGGCTTTGAGCAGATTGCACACCTCTCCAGATATCACCATCTTCTTCTTAGTGACCTCAATGATCAAGTCTTTCTTACCACTGAAGGCAAAACGTAATTAAAGCAAGAGATATCCCCACAGACCATAGGCCAGGAAGAGAACTTCAAGGTTACCCTTGATGCCTTTAATACCTAACTCGAACAAATTGTGCAAGGTCAGATAGCAAAGGGGGAGAAAGTAGTTAAAGATGCTCTTCGAATGGTGAATCTTAACAAGGGAACTCTTCTAAGGCAACCATTTCATCACAAGCCTTCTCAGTTGCAACATTCAAAATCCAACCAAAACAAGGCTGTTGGCTCTTCCTCTTCTGTACGTTAAAAGTAGTATAGCCATATTCTTTGTATTTTTACAAGAACTTGTAATAGGGGTTCAGTATGTAATCTTAGTTCAGGACATAAATAATCCACTAACTAAGTCATTTTTTCGAATTAATAAAAAAATTACAAGCCTCAAGTTAAGATCTTCTTAACTTTATTTTTATGTTTTATGTATGTTTCTACTATGAATTGAAAATGTTATCTAGGAACTCATACAAGAGACCAACTTTGAAGTAAAGTTGAAGTAAGATGATGTCCCAAGTGAAGAAAAATATTCTAAGTATTGGGGAGCTGAGCTACTTGAAGAAGACTCACTTAGTATGAGGGAGTTCAAGTTGACTAAGGGAAGTCACTCAGCACAAGGGAGTCGTACATCACTTTCAGGTATTCTTGATATCTCTAAACTATTTATTCAATTAACTTCTTCTACTACCTGGTTTGCTATCTGTCCAAAATGAGGGAGATTGTAGAACCCAAGTTAATAGTTCCTCATAGTACTTTAATGTTTTGGTAATAGTAAGTTGCCTAGGATAGTGAAATTAATTGAGTACTAAGTATACTCTTAATTAATGAAGTTGACTAGAGTTTGTTTAAGGGAAAACAACTCAGTTTTGTTGAGTAATTAATTAAGTTATGGCTTAGATAGGAAAAGTTGAGTCTGTGCTAAGTACTACGTAGTTTAGAAGTATATCAACTCAGTTGTGTTGAGTTAGCTTTTATTAATTAAAAGCTTCTTCCTTTAACACTGAATGACACATGTGCTATTAACAAATTCTATGAGAAATAGAATATTCCTTAGATATTTTTCAGGTAAAATTACGCTGAAATTAAAGAAGATTTCTAGTTATCCTCACAAGATAGAATATCGAGATTCCCTCACTAAAGTCCAAGACAAAAGGAATCATCTGACATACACCATTTTCTAGTGCCTCCGTGCATCTCTGCCAACATCAGCAATAATCAATCTGAAGATTCCATGTTGCATTATCATGCGCCTCTCTCAACCTAATTTCTTGAAGACAAAATGAGATTTTGTCAATAAAATTTTATCATGCCTCAATGTTTAAATTTCTATCTCTAAACATCCTGGAATCTGTCTCCAATGGGAAGATTCGAAAGATATGAAGAGAAATTGAAGATCAGTGACCTTGAAAAGTTTGCAATGGCTACTTCACAGAGCTTCAACTATAAATAGAAGACTGAAGTAGACGTTAAAACTTGGTGAATCACTACGAATTTCTTATAGAGCTGAAACTCTGCAATAGTACTCCCAACTTCAAGAAATTCCAAACTCAAGCAATCAGCAAACATCAATTCCAAATCTATTTGTAATAGAGAAATTTACTAAGATTTAACATTGTAAGGATTCAACGTTTCTATTAGTTGAATTCAGTTTGCAATCTTTTCATTCAAATCTAAGTGTCAGTTTGGGAAGGGTACCAAAAAAGAATTGATTGGTAGTTAGGGAGGAAGGTACTCTTGGTAAACTATGTCTACCTGCTGTAAAGGCAGCTCCGCTAAGTAAGGAATGAACACTAGTGGATTAAAGCTCAGAAAAGGTATTCGGGACCTAGAGGTAGTCTCAGGGCCTAACTAGGATAAAATTTAGGTGTTGAAGTTCTCAACTTAAGCTTTTAGCTTTTACTATGTTTGCTCATTCATCATCTCTCCTTTGTTATTCATCTTTGCTTGAAAAACCAATCCATACTGAGTCAAGTACTCAGTAGCAGATTGTAGATAAACTGTGCAAGTTATTCGCCACTTTTCTACTGATAAGTTTAATAGTTTTTTCATAAGATTCGGCTATATATCAGTGGTGCCAAAAATTGTTCACGAAAAATATAGGTGTTGCTAGTACCTCTTATCCAATAGAAAAATGATGAGAACTACAAGTATATAGTTGCAGTGTAGTTTTAAAAGATATCGATCCCACAGGGAAGGACTAGTTCTAAAGATCGATAAGGAAGATAAAAAAAATAAAATACAATAAAGTAAAGCAAAGGTTAGGAAAGAAGGATTAGAATGAAAAATGAGTAAATATAGGTATGAAAGATTAAAGAACCTAAATATATAGATTTTCCCTTATAAATAAGGATAGCAGAGAAAGCATGCAAGTTCAACAAAGATGTTACGATTCACTAAACTAATCTAATAGACTCGGTTCTAAATACCCAGATGTTCAATTATTTGCCAGAGAGCAACACATGTAACGACTTTTCTAAACCTATCGCAAACGAATTAAGACAATTATATAAACCTGGACAACGTCAATACTATGCTTAGTACAGGTCGCTCTCACATAGCCATATTTAGCAAGTTACCATTCCAAAAATGCTGGCTCACTAAACTGCATTATATCACAGATCCAGTGATTATACATGATATCGTTAACCCCAAAACTACTCTTAAAATTAACTCCAACGCATATAACTTGATTAACATAAAAGACTTAACATGAATTATGCATTATGACACATAAACATATCATAAACTTTGAAATAGAAAGTATAAGTAGAAAGCAAAGCAAAGTTGTAAGGTATGCAAGTGAAAGCTAAAGTTGATCAAACTGTATCCACTCTTTAATGGGAGTCATCAATTCCCACAGTTCCTGCATCTGCTTTGAATTTGGTCTCGGCTCATATAGAACCTTCGCTAGGATGCTATTCTTTGCGAATAACGAACAAACGAATATTGAAGAACGAAAACTTTTATTGATAAGTGATTTCCAAGTACACATATACAACAATCACTCGAGAATATAGAGAAATCTAGTGATCGAAACAAGGATTCGAATCAATTAAACATTTTCTCGCTAACACTTATGAACGTAGCGAATTCTCTATCTATACACACACACTATATGTAACCCTGGTCTTCTTACTACTTCCACTACATTGTGATGCACTCTAATGCCCACAAAATTTGTGAGGTTTGGAACCCTATTTATAGAGTTCAAAGGGTTATGTCTATCCATACAAAGAGTCGTGTCCATTGGTGAAAGATTGCATCACTTCATTATGATTGGTTCAGAAGCTTCAATCTAATCCACAATGGATAGGCACCTTCTCATGATTGGTTGACTTCTGATAAGTATCTTTTCGTTGGTAGTTAATGGCGATTGATCATGCTTATCTGGCGGTTGGTAGTTAAGAAGATAAAACCAGAAAATAGTCCAAGTCACGACCGTGATATACAAGTCGCGACCGTGAATCTTTGATTGGCATAATTCTGTTCTGAAGAAGAACAAGTCGCAATCGTGAATGGTTATCACGACCGTGAATTGCATTTTTCTTCAGAATTCTCCTTGCAACTTCACCGATCTTTAACACCTTCGATCCTAAGCCAAATCTTTAAGTTCTACACATCTTTTTGCACCTTTTTCACTCTTTTTTCATAGAATTCCACTTTAGATCACTTTACTCCCAAGATTTACCTAGTATCTACATTTGTATCAAAAAAACTACATACTACGTGAAATCTTTTATATGAAGTATAAAAATGACTTAAATTATAGTGTTTAGTGTATAAAATTAATATGATAATAAGTGTAATTATACACTTATCAACGTTGCAGGAATCTCCATCAGCCTTTTAATCAGACCCATCCTATTTTTCTGAGATATCTCAAGCAATTTCCAAATGATGTATTTTGCTTGAGTCCCCTTTAACTGATTTACCAAGGGATCCATCCAGTACATCCTCATCCACCTTTGGAGGTAGTGGTAGCTCAAGTTGTTCCTTTGCGATTTTCTCAAGACTAGAATTGTTAAGCTACACAGCCTTTTCCCACTAGAAAACCCATCCACTACAGGTAACCCTCAATGCCCCTTCTTCGATCACCCTCATCTTTGTAAAAGTCACCCAGGGGTATTGATCATACCAATCATCAGATTGACTCCGCAGTACTTTTAGCTTGTAAGTGTCCAAATTGATGGGTTTCTTCCTGTACAAGATGGTCTCACCTTTAACAAAGGTCCCCTCGTTTGTTTTCCTCTTTCCTTTGGATTTAAGGACATATGCATCCAATTCGATTGGCACCTGCACCAGAGTTTTTCCAGAATATTCTTCCACCGTGTCCCCTCGAGATTCAACCCTCTGCGCTGAGAACACCTCGGCCAGTGGATCCTCCTCCATGCTTTCCCCTTCATCAGTTAAGGCATTTACCCCTAGATTAGACCTTGAAAGTAATTCAAATACCGAATTGGTAAGTATCCCTGACCCTACTGCAAGAACGTTACGAAGTCCTACTACTCACTCTTTGTCAAGGTGGCGGCGTGATACAACAATTCATCAAAATCCGGGATTGCTAGCCTTGACAATTGGTAGTGGTACCAGTCACATGTTCCTTTTATCATCAACCGTACACTAGCTTTCTTGGTCGATCTTGTAGACATTACCACGTAAATGAACATCCAATGCTTTATATAACTAGTGAGCGGCTCACCATCCTTTGTTTACAAGCGAGCAAATCTCGCATGCCTTGTTTTAATGATTCCAGGAATGCAAATTCTTACTGGAATTCTACAGTAATATAGTTCCACGTGATTTTTGTCTGCTCAGACAGCAGGTTATACCACTGGCTCACCACTCTTGCTAACGAACAAGGAAACAGTATTGCTATCATATCTAATGACAGGCCTTGCCCGGCACAAGGTGTAAAACTTGAAAATATGGGAAGATGGTGCATCATTCCCATCGAACATGGATATGCCAACCAAATTGAAGCTGACCCTCGGGATCTCCTCCCAATCTGTAACTTCTCAATTGCTCAACTACGACTAGAGAATATCCATCACATCATCAGAGTCCATACCTAACCCAATTACCATTACGTATTGGTCTTCCTCACTGGGCGGTGCTTCTCTTGATAGATCCCTCCCTACGCGAAGTGACGTAGGTTTTTGGCCAGTGAAATCTGATAACATAATAAGGTCAACCATAGATACTACGATCTTACCTCCGAACCCCAAGCGGCCTGATTCTTCCTCCAGCATCCTCAAGATATGACCTGGATCTATTCCCTCTCCAAACACCATTACGAACTCCCCCAAACTTTCAGACATGCATTTCAGCACCTTTTTCTCCTCTATCCCGAAGTTGATCATCCCCATGTTTATCTCAAATTTTGGCAAAGGATTTATCTTGGTACTTGGTTTAAGGGCTGGTTCGTGAATGATCTTTTCATCCACTAACTTCTGAATAGCCTTCAATAGTTCTTAGCAATTATTCTTCATGTGCCCTACAGTCACATGGTAGTGGTAGAAGTTATTCTTGTCCTTGAGCTTGGGAGGGACATGCTTCTTCAAGCTCTCCATCTGCTTGAGCTCTCGTAACCTGGTGAATAGGAACCCAAGGTTAGCCGTATAAGGGGAGATACCATGATATTCTTCCTTAAACAACTTAACAACAACTACATTTTCTTCTTGCACTAGCTGCACCACAAGTTGCTTCATCTTAACCTGCACAGGGTTAGACTCATTCTTCTTATACCAGTGCTTGCTAGGTAGCTACTCCACTACCTCATCCATACTATCGTAACGCTCTATCTTCTTCGCCCAAATGAATACCTCTTGGTAGCTTTGGAAGGTCTCTGACCCAAGCCTTTTCCTATAAGCTGGCAATGTGCTATTTAGAAGCTTTACTATCATTTCTGATAGACTCAACCGAGCCTATAACCTGACTTGTATGGCCATCCAGCATCAAATTAAGGTTTGAAGCTCTCGCCCAACTTCTATTTCACTTCCTCCAAGTTTTGCATCATGGTGACCATAAGGGTGTTGAAACCATAATGATCGACCATGGCTTGGGATAGACGCCCCTAATCATAAGCTATGTCGACTGGATATGATTATACCATTCATTAACGGGACTACCAAGGGTAACTATGAATAGCTTGGCCATCATGTGATCACTTATCTTCATGGCCCTCATCGCATTCTGGTAATGTGCAAAGAGGGTGCGAGGGTCTTTGGTGCCTGTGTATTTCTCGAACTAAGGTATCACAAAAGTTGGTGGTAGTGTATCCTCATCTCCAACTATCGACTGCGCCAGGAACATACCTATCTGCCCTTGTGCAAGGTAACCACCATAGGTAGCCAAGAATTGTTACCATAGCTCCGTCATTCCCTGTTGTTGGAGGATGTAATTTCCAGTTCCCGAGTAACCACCAAACTGACTACCCTAATTATACTACCCCTAACCTTGAAACATCAGATTGGGCATGCTCCAGCGTGGAACTGAAGGTTGAGCAACCCTTTGCACGAATGGAATGTAGTTGGAGGAAGGTCTAATTTCTGTTTATCCTACCACTCTTGGTGCAAAAGATGTTTAACCCGGCTACCCCAGGAAGAACTGACCACCCACCTACAGCTGAGAAATGTTTCCAAAATCATATGTGGCCTGACCAAATTGTGGTTAATCTTTTCCTGCCCCGAACTGGTAATAGGTGAGAGGGGTAATGTTACAGATTGGGAACATTGCAGTTGAAGAAGACGGTCCCCTAAGTAAGACTACTCCACCGGCATTAGGATTGGGTAGCGCATCATTCACCCTCTCTTCGAGCTGCCCGTTCCTGATGTGACAGTTGATGAGTGACGCAAACTGGTCACTATTTGCAAAGGCATCCATAACGGTCATAATCTCAGTGCTCACCGATGATTGGTTCATTTGCGAATTCTATCCTGCAACAAGTTATTCCTCCCCTACATTCTCTTCTTGCAAGTTATACATGCTATTAGTCTAAAAAAAAGTGAACGAAGTACGCTATCTTGATTTCGAACGCGAGTCTCCGTTAGAGTCTATGTACGAAAGTCTCTAGGGTAGCTGCGGTTGGAGAGATGCAAAGTAAGCGGTGAGAAGACCTATTCCAAGCCCTCTGGTAGATAGGCTTTTTCCTAGCTGAGGTACATAGGAAGATCATTAGGTTATGCATATTAGGTCATGATGCATGGTTGATGCGTGAAATGTTAATGTTATGGCTGCATAGACAAAGGGTTAACATGCTATGATGCGAGATAAAAATTTTATTAATCAAAATAAAAAAGAAGCGTTAGTTATTAGATAAGGTGATAAGGATGAGTGAATGAAAGTCCAACCCTTAAGGGTGGATTCGACATCTGCACACTGTCCATGGGGTAGTGTGACAGAAATTATGTGATGAAATAACCAAATTACCCATGTGGTAATAGGTCAATAATTTGTGATTTCGTGTTATGACTAGATCTCATGAAATGAAAAGGTCCCATTGTTTTTGAGTAAGTAGTGTGACATACCCTGATGAAAAGTAGTTCAAAAATGCATGAAAATAACTACCATATATAGCATTTAAATGAATGTTTTGGTTCTTTTGCCCAATTAGGGCAAGGTTTTTGATGCTAGTGTGGACATCATTATAAAAAAACGGTATGTGGTAATGCATGAATCATTCCCCCTCGTGGAAAGATAGTTCGGGTGAGTTGACAACTCGAATAAGGGTAAGGTGAGGTTTTTGAAGTAAGTTTGCCCCGTGTGGGCATGGTTTATGATATCAACCGGGATATCACATGATGTGGGAAAATATGGTTTTTATTTTGCCTCGTTTAGGCTTTTGGTGTGTTTAATCGCCCCGGGAGGGTTATGAATTGACACCAAGTGGGTGTCATGTAAAGGTTTATCTAGGTCTACCTTATGAGTCAAACATCATGTGGATATCACGCTAAAAATGAGTAAATAATGTTACATAATTCTAATTGGTTTCGTGCTATCCTAGGGTGACACGATCTCGAGTGTCAACTAAATCCTAAGTATGAGTGATAACAAATTGGCATCATGTTGATAATAACATCATATGTCCATTTTCATTTATTTTAATATCATGAGCATGGGCGTTCAAGTGTCTGCATTAAGATTCGTGATTAGCATGGCACATTCATACAATGCATGATGAACGGTAAGCGTTAAGCACATAGCACACAATATTCAACTTCCAACCATACAACTCCCACGCGTGGGGTTTTTTGCTAGTCTCTATCCTTAGTTTGGTTCATCTTAGTACCACGAGAATACTTAGGAGAACACCTGCATGAAAATATAATTCATGATCGTATGTTGAGTAACACCCTAGGGAAAATTCCTATGTCTTATTTACATGAGGTTTGTAAATGGGTTGTTGATGTAGAAGGTTCTTGTTGCACTAAAATACACTCCAAGCCTCTCCCTAAAAAGGTTCTAATGAGGGAGGTACATGCGATATGGCAACAAGTGCTCCACTCGCTCAAGTACTATCTTTTCTCAAGGAGGTAGATGAGTACAAGAGAAAGCTTCACGGTAATGGGGTACCTTAGACTTACGGGCTGATCCTCTCTATTGCAATGCGTTATTATGAATATTTCATAATTAAGAAAATACAAAATAATGTGATCAATAATTTTAGTCACTTATCCAAAATCTAAAACCTTTAAAAAAAAGAGTTTAAAAATATCCCCAGCGGAGTCGCCATTGTGAGCGGATGACAAGGATGCAGTGGGCTAAGAGCACCCTAATGAGAGGCATGGTCCCCCAGGGTGTTTTTTGTGAAAATAAAATGTACCAGGAAGTGGACTCGAAAGGTTTGTAAGAGAAAGAGAAAACATTTTTAGATTGGTCAAACCCAAATCTGCAGTCTCTTAGTGTAGAGTCACCTCTTGGATTAGCTCTTCCAGGAGTTAGAGTCTTGTGAAGCTTAACGTCCGAGGTACAGTCCACTAAGACACAAAGATTCGGGTTCGGGATAAGTTGCTTACCTGTTATTAGATCACATTATATTACATCTACAGAAAACCGTATTTCTTAATTTCGCATATTCGTACTTATGTATATTTCGAGTTTATAATGTTTGATTCACACATATTTGGAAAGCGATAAATCCATAAATAAAGCAATAAATAAATGCAGAAATGTACAGATTAAAATTACAAAACCTCGGGGGATGCAACTACCCGCCTAATATATTAATTACATTTCCCAAAAAAATATAATTGAAATAGCGATACCCGAAGGAAAAAATAAAATTCTAAACATACATCTAATCCTAATCTACCTGCATCCACAAAGGTTAGAATAGGGTATAACACAACATTTGCACATATGTTCGATTTAATTTTGATGGGGCCCGAGTGGCCTAATTGAAAAATCGGCGATCAAAAGTTCTTATTTATAAATAAAAGGGTACATTTATATTATCACATTAGTTTCTCTTTTTTATTAGTGAAAAGGATCGCATGGCAAAAATGTGAGGACTGTTATCCAAGAATAATTTTTTATTCCCTTTGTGGGGGTATTCTAATAGCAATCTTCAATAATTAAAAGAAACAGAAAAGAAGAAACAACAATATTACTGTAATATTTACAAAATAATAAAAAGTAGAATTATTCCTAGGTCAACAGGTAGAATAATAGAGCTTAAAAAAATCACGAGATAAAGCAACTCTAGGAACTCGAAAGCTTTCCTTTACGGAGCGAATCCACTTCACTATACCCGCTTGAATCTTGTGAGCGTTCCTCGTCGTCTTTAGATTTTTTTGGTGTTTGAAAAATAATCGAATCAAAAGGTGTTTTTAATTCAAAAAATATTGTGAAAAATCAGAGTGTTTTGTTTGTATTTTTCTGCTAAAAAAAGTCAGTCCGAAACACTAAAAAATCTTCGATATTTATAGGGGGAAATCCCAAGGAAACAAATTCTGGAGAGGGGGTGTCCCCTCGCCAGAACTCTAGCAATCCGACGAGCCTAGCCAAGATTCTGGCGAGGCTCGCCAGACTTTTTGGCAAGCCTTGCCAGATCTCTAGCCAAGCTGGATTCTCGATTTTTTATATACTTTTTTTATTTTTCATATTTTTTATTTTAATAAATTAAAAAATATTTTTAATTAATTTTTACAAAAATTCTAAATTTCTAAGCCCTTAATAATTTAAGTCCTTAAAAATAAAATTAGAGATGAAGAGCACTCCCATTTGAAGATCTCTATATAACCGAAAATTGTGTGATTCAAGGATTAAATCCCGAAAAGCCAACATCATCGAATGCCCAAGCTGGTAAAAAATCTCGTGCTCACAATCGCCTTCATGAGAGTGGTGATGAAGTATCCCATGTGGTAGAAGGTAGTAACCTTATCAAGTGATGCATGAGCAACATTGGCCAAGTTAGTTGACTCCCTTTTACCATGTGGTAAACTACACACTCTCAAGGTAGGTGCAACTGCTCAAAGACCCAATTTTGGGTAGTGGAAACTTGACAAGTAGTTCATGGCATGCCCTTACCTCCCAGCTCATCCGAGAAGCTGCAATTTCTCCAACTCCATAATTTGCAGGGAGCTCCCAATCTGCTGGGACAATTACTCTTTCTTCATCTCCAGTCCTTCTCAACCTAGTACCCTTTAGCAGCATATTGAGTAGACTAGACACTAGGCTGGCACAAATAAGGTGGGAGACATTGTTGAACTACACCAAAAGCACATCTTCATCCGCTCAATTGTATAGAGTGGTATAGAAGCCCCTCATAAGTTCCTTGATGGTATAACCTTCAAGAAAGAGAAATTGGTTGAGGTTTTGTTGCTTGATCATCCTATGCATGAATCTATTGAGCATTATTCTATCATAGTTCACCTAGAAGACTGGACAAAAATTCAGATCTTTAGCCCATTTAACCTTGGTGAAAATGGTTCCAGCCAAAAATACGACTCGCTACCAAGATCCATCAATGTGGATAAACACTTTCTTCTTCGATTCGCCTTTGAGGGTAAGTGTTCTCTTTGTAATCACCATTTCAGAAAAGAAGGAAAGGATTTTTTAGAGAAAAGGGAATCAAGGTTCTTTGCTTCTGAAATGATTAGAATTTGCAAAATCAGGTAACCTGTCTCTTCAGCTCCTTTCAGCTTTTATAAGCCTCTTGATCTATCAGAGAGACGTGGCACTTTCATAAAGCTTGATTAGAATCAACGCTGAGATTAACACTTGATTAACTGCCTTAGTAAAATGGTGAGTTTGGCAGAAAATGGTTCCAATTCAAAAGCATGTCTTTTTTAAAACATGGGTTTTGATTTTAACCACGAAACTGAATCTCATGCTGTTACTTTAAAATTTAGATGGAGTTAAGTGCATGTTATCTCCTAGCTTAAATAAGGCTTGATCTTCAACACTTAGCCAAATTTCTAACTTTTTCTTCCTCACATGGGTTAGCCAAATTTCTAACTTCTTCTTCCTCACATGGGGTTCACCATACCCATAAGCTACCTTAGGATATTGAACTGCTCCTTTGGTAATGGTTTGGTGAAAATGTCAGCACGTTGTATCTCTGAAGGAATATACTCCAGCTTGACATCTCCCCTTAGCACATGATCTCTAATGAAGTAATGTCTAATGCTGACATGCTTCATCCTGCCATGCTAAACTGGATTCTTGGATAGGTTAATTATGCTCTTGTTATCACACATAACTTCGAGACACTTGGACTTTATATCATAATCTTCCTGTTGTTGCTTGATCCATAGCAGTTGTGCTACGTAACTTTCTTCTGCCATGTACTCAGCGCAACAGAAGTTTGCTTCTTACTATACCATGAGATAAGGCATTCTCTAAGGAAATGCATCCTCCTGGGGTGCTTTTCCTATCGAGCTTATCTTCTCCATAATCAGCATCTATGAATCCTCTAGGAGTGAAATCCATGCTGTTGGGATACCACAACCCTGCTTTAATAGAACCTTGTAAGTACCGGAGAATTCTCTTAATAGTTGCTAAGTGAGATTCTCTAGGGTCAGCATGATAATGAGCACAGTAACATATAGCATACTGTATGTCTAGCCTACTAGCTGTAAGATAAAGAAGAGAGCCTATGATTCCTCTACAGAATTTGCTATCTACAGGTTTTCCAGCTTCATCTTTACTTAAGATAGTATCAGTGGCCATGGGAGTGGACATTGGTTTCGAATGCTCCATGTCAAACTTCTTCAGGCCTTCTTTAGTATACTTCTCTTGACTGATAAAGATTCCATCTTCAGTCTACTTAATTTGAAGAAGGAGGAAAAAGTTAAGCTCTCCCATCATAGATATCTCAAACACGCTTTTCATCTGCTTGCTGAACTCCTTGCACAGCTTTTCATTAGTTGCTCCAAATATGATATCATCCACGTATATTTGGACAAGCAACACATCTTCTTTCTTTCGCCTGATAAAAAGAGTTGTATATGCTTTCCCTCTTTCATAGCCTTTACTGATCAAGAAATTGGTCAACCTCTCATACCAAGCTCTAGGAGCTTACTTCAATGCGTAGAGAGCTTTCTTCAATTTGAAGACATGCTCAGAATTCTTCAATTCTTCAAAACCAGGAAGCTAGCGAACATAAACTTCTTCTTGAATGAATCCATTCAGGAATGTTCTTTTAACATCCATTTGAAACAATTTGAAGTTCATATGAGATGCAAAAGCACACAAGATTCGAATAGCTTCAAGCCTGGTTACAGGAGCATAGGTCTCATCATAATCAATGCCTTCTTGCTAATTGTAGCCTTGTTCAACAAGCTTGACTTTGTTTGTGACAACAGAGCCATCTTCATCAATCTTGTTCTTAAAAACCCATTTGGTACTATAATTGATTTCCCTTTATGCTTTGGAACTAGATCCAAAACATCATTACGCTTGAACTGATCCAGCTCCTCTTGCATTGTGATCATCTAATAATCATCTCCTTCTGCATCTTCAAAGTTCTTAGGTTCAATCAGAGAGATGAAAGCTGGATGACTCATCATCCTGTTGAGCTGACCTTACATCATCACCGGATTATGAACATCATCAACAATGTTGTCTAGCGGATAGTTACAATGAATCCTAATCTCCCTAAGAAGACTCGGATCAGCATTAGGAGGATCTACAATGGGTTGCTAAAGTGGAGGTTGATCTTCGCCATTGTTGAAGTTGATAGAGAGATCATCATCTTCTTTGACTTCCTCAGCTTCAAGTTCTTATGCTGGGTTGGGGAGTATAGAGAGTGGCATGTTGAGTTGATTTCCTTGCTGGGATACTCCTTCATATTCATCAGATGAATCTATCTCATTGTTAGTTTCATCAAAATCTACATGCATAGACTCTTTAATAGGTCGGTACTCTTGACATATATTCTATATACCTTGTTTTTAGTTGAGTATCCCAGAAAGATAACTTCATCAGTTTTGGATCAAACTTACCTAACTGCTCCTTGGTATTAAGAACAAAGCATCTATAGCAAAATGATCTGAGATGACCAATCTTAGGCTTACGCCCTCGCTAAAGCTCATAGGGTGTTTTCTCCAGAATTAGGCGAATTAAAACATGATTCAAGATATAACAAGTTGAGTTAATAGCTTCTCCTCAAAAGTACTTTGGTAGACTGTTATCACTTAGCATGGATCAAGCCATTTCAACAATGGTTCTATTCTTCCTTTCTACAACCCCATTTTGTTGAGGAGTATAAGGAGAAGAGAAGTTGTGGTCAATGCCATGCATTGAACATAACTCTTCTAAATGAAAGTTCTCGAATTCACATCCATGATCACTTCGGATTCTACTGATTTTAGTTTCTATTTCGTTCATTCTCCTATTATTGAGCTTGATAAAGGATTCATATGTTTCATCTTTGCTACTCAACAAGACTACCCAAGTGAATCATGTGAAGTCATCCACAACAACCAACGAAAATCTCTTTCCACCCAAGCTCATAGGCTGAACTGAGCCAAGTAGATCCAGGTGGAGGAACTCCAATGGTCACTTAGTTAATACGTGATTAACTGACCTAAATGATTTCTTAACTTGCTTACTTAGCTGGCAAGATGAGCAAAGTTTATCCTTCTTAAAGTTGATGCTAGGTAAACCCATAACTAATTTCTTTTTGGCTAGTTTGGATAGAATGTTCATATTTATATGACCCAACCTTCTATGCCAAAGCCACGAATTATCCTCCTTAGATACAAGACACACATTAGTGGAGCCAGGGGATAAATCAATTATATTTACATTATTGATTCTAGGAGCAAAGAGAATAGTAGAATCAGTCTTATAGTCAATAACTAAGCAACCTGCTGAGTCGAATGTAACCTTCCTACCTTTGTCACAAAGCTGGGCTATGCTAAGCAACTTGAACTTGAGTCTTTTGACCAGAGAACCCTCTTCGATTAAAGGAGAGACACCAATAGTGCCATAGCCCACAATTTTACCTTTTTGGTTCTCCAAAATTGACACTTCCATTTCTTTTACGCTCCAATGAGATGAACTAACTTTCATCTCCCATCATATACCTTGAGCATCCGCTATCCAAATACCACATTCTAGAGTTATCATCGGATTTAAGGCTCACCAGCAAGACAGTTACGTTTTCTTAGGTACCCATACTCTCGATTGGGGTCCTCCTTTGATAGTAGTGCTTAGGTTACTCCAATCATACTCGTCATAATAATCATTTTTATATCTATAAAGAACTATAGCATATCCGGCTTTTCCACAAAAACCACAAACCGTTTTTGCTTTGGGCTGGCTCGCTTTCATCTTTTTAGAGGAATTCTTTCTCTTAGAGTTGCTAGTTTGGTTATTCATAGTCTAATTGTTGGCTGGAGGAGGAACCTATTCCTTCTTTAAAGTTGTTATCTAAGAAGTCAACTCATCTAATTGCTTAGTGAGCTTATTGGCATGACAATCCTGATACTCAACTTTTTCTTGAAGCAAGTGGATATCAAGAGATAGGGAAGCAATGGTGTCTTCCTGATCTTCACTTCTCCTCACTAGCTCTTTGATGTTTTTCATTAACTTATTAGTCAGTTTCATGACATCAAAGAGTGCCTGGGTGAACTCTTCTATTAACAAAGGGATTTCAAAATGTACCTTAGTTTGAGGAGCGTTCCCTTTATTGCGCTCAGCTTCAGAGTCAGCAGTAGTTTGACTTCTACCTGAGGTAGATGCTAAGCCTTCTCCTCTTTTATTCTTAATGGTTATCAAGTAGAGATTGGCGAAATTAGTTGCTTCTTCATCTGATGATGAAGATTCTTCTGAATCTCTCCAGGTGGTAGCAAGTGCCTCATTCTTCTTTGCGAACATCTTCTCGTATATGTCCTTCTTGATCTTTGGACAGCTCGATGGGATATGGCCTTTTTCATCAGAGCCAAAGCATTTGATATCTCTGATGTGTTCCTTCTTGAGTTCTTCCTCAGCTCATCGCCGATGCTGAGTTGACTTGATAAGTGGGAAACTTCTTCTTGTTGAACTTCCCATCCTTCTAAATGAAGTAGTAGAAATGCCTAGTTAGAAAGGCCATTTGCTCATCAGAATCGTAGCTCATGGATTCATCAGAGGAATCAGCTTTCAAGATAATGGCTTTGCCCTATATTTCCTTGCCTTTACTCCTTTTGGAGTCATCGGTATATTTCCTCAGGCTCATCTCTTGAGTCAGCAAGGTGCCTATCATCTTATCATAGTTGTAGGTCTTAAGATCATGAGCCTCCTCGATAGCACTCTTCTTGGCATCCCACTCTAAGGCAAGAGTGCAAAGAATCTTCTTCACCAGCTCCTCCTTAGAGAACTCCTTGCCAAGATGCTTCAATTCATTAAAGATGTTAATGAACCTGGTATTCATGGCCTGAATACCCTTGATGGAGCCCATCTGGAACATCTCATACTCTCACAGCATGAGGTTGATCTTGGACTCCTTGACCTTGTCTGTTCCTTCATAGGTAATCTCCAACTTCTTCCAAATTTCCTGTGTTGTCTCGCAGCCCGAGACCTTGTTAAATTCAATAAGATCTAGTGCAAAGTATAAGTAATTAATCACTACGGCATTCTCTTTGAGAAGCCTAAGATCAGCATCATCATAATCCTTTAGAAATATTTGGAACACATTTCCCATTCCTCATCACAGTAGGAATTCGCGAGCCAAGCTCTATAACGAGCCACGCTTGTAAGCTTTGTGATTGAATGAAGTTTTTCAAACAATTTTTCCAAAATGAGTAATGATTAGTGTTAAATAACGGTGGTCCATTTATAGACATTCTCTCCTTCAGGAGCACTATCTGTCCTGAGTCAGAACTGAAGTTTTTGTAAGCCATTTACGGATCTTTAACTCAAAGATGATTAGTCAATTAGTTGAGTGTTGACTCTGATACCACTCGTTGGTCCTTAGACAACTTCTCAAAAATAGCATAGGGGGGTGAATGCTGTTCTTGGTTACTTTTTTATTTTAAAAAAATGTTTTAACCAAGTTCAGTTTTTAGATACTGATAAGTATAAAATTACCTTATTATCATGATAATTTTATACAATAAACACTATAGTTTGAATCATTTTTATACTTCATATAAAAGATTTCACGTGGTATGTAGTTTTTTATGCAAATGCAGATAATAGGTAAATCTTGGGAGTAAAATAATCAAAAGTGGAATTCTATGAAAAAAGAGTGAAAAAGGTGCAAAAAGATGCGTGGAACTTAAAGATTTGGCTTAGGATCGAAGCTGTCAAAGATCGGTGAAGTTACAAGGAGATTTCTGAAGAAAACTCAATTCACGGTCGCCACAATCATTTCGGGTCGTGACCTGGTCACTTCAGAATAGAAATCTGCCAACAAAAGATTCACGGTCGCGAATCACATATAGCGGTCGCGACATGGACGGTTTTCTAGTTTTATCTTCTTAACTAAAAATCGCCAGATAAGCATGATCAACTGCCATCAACCGTCATCAACTACCAACCAAAAGACAATTATCAGGAGTCAACCAATCATGAAAGGTGCCTATCCATTATGGATGGAATCAAAGCCTCTCAACCAATCACATTGAAGAGATGCAAT
The DNA here is from genome assembly GCA_949673415.1 of Euphorbia schlechtendalii. Taxonomy (NCBI): domain Eukaryota; kingdom Viridiplantae; phylum Streptophyta; class Magnoliopsida; order Malpighiales; family Euphorbiaceae; genus Euphorbia; species Euphorbia schlechtendalii. Next base: position 750 of record CATIWQ010168056.1, on the reverse strand, counting down.
CTTTCACCAATGGATGTGACTCTTCGTTTGGATAGACGCAACCCTTCAAACTCAATAAATAGGGCACCAATGCCAACCAATTACGTATGCCTTCAATGTAACAAAGGAAGTGTAGAGAAAAAAGGGTTAAATATAGTTTGTGTATAGTTAGATTTGCTACGTTCTTAAGTGTTAGTGAGAAAATGTTTAAGTGATTCGATTCCTTGTTTCGATCACAAGATTTCCCTACGTATTCTACTGATTTTTGTATAAGTCTACTTGCAAATCACTTATCAATAAAAGTTTTCGTTCTTCAATATTCGTTTGTTTGATATTCGCAAAGAATAGCATCCTAGCAGAGGTTCTTTACGAGCCGAGACCTAATTCAAAGCAGACGCAGGAATTGCGGGAATTGACGACTTCCATTAAAGAGTGGATACGGTTTGATCAACTTTAGCTTTCACTTGCATACCTTACAACTTTGCCTTACTTTCTACTTATACTTTCAATTTCGAAGTTTATGATACGTCTATGTATCATATTGTGTATTTCGTGCTAAGTTTTTTATGTTAATCAAGTTATATGCGTTGGCGTTAATTTTAAGAGTAGTTTTGGGGTTACAAATATCGTGTATAATCACTGGATCTGTGATATAACATTGTTTAGTGAGCCAACATTTTTGGAATGGTAACTTGCTAAATGTGGCTATGTGAGAGCGACCCGTACTAAGCATAGTATTGATGTTGTCCAGGTTTTCATAATTTTCTTATT
>CATIWQ010168034.1:0-11981 GCA_949673415.1 Euphorbia schlechtendalii | reverse complement strand
TTTCACATTAAATCACCCAAAACTACAAAAACGAACGAGGAACTCTCCCAGGGATCTAACGGACACGCCGAAGTGGATTCACGCCAAAAGGGTAAAGCCTCTTAGTTCCTAGAGCTGCAAATTCTATGTTCATCTTCTTTTCTTTTTAATTTTTATTTTGACCTAGGAATTATTTTATTTCATTGTAAATAATGTTATAATTATTCTTCTTTTATTTCTTTTTAATTTCTGTATTAGAATACCCCAACGAAGGGAATTAAGACATATTCCCGGATAACAGACCTCACTACTTGCCATGCGGTCATTTTCACTAATTAAAATTGACCAACATACGTGTAAATAAAAATGAATTATTTTTATTAACAACTTTAAATCGTCGATGTTTTAATTAGGCCACACGGGCTTTACAAAATCAAAACGAGCATACGTGATGTATCCCCTGTACTAACCTCTGTGGATGCAGGCTAGATGTATATTTAGTTTTTATTTTCCTTCGGGTATTGCACATATTTTACGGGAAATGTAAATTATAGGTTAGCGGGCGGTTGCATCCCCCGATTTTTGAAGCCTTGTAATTTTATTTTCCGCATTTACTTTCCGTATTTACTTACTGTTTTTGTGGATGATTTATTTTTCCGTTTTTGTGAAGGTTTTATCATTTCGCAATACGTGAATCATGCATTTAACTCCAAAGAATGACATAAGTGCGAATATGCACAATTAAAAGAAAACGGTTTTCTATAGATGTAATATATTGTGATCACTTAAGAAATAAGCAACTTATCCCGGACCCGAATATCTGTGTCTTGGTGGGCCGTCCCCCGGACGTTAAGCCTCGCAGGACTCTAATTCCTGGAAAGAGCTAATCCAGGTGGCGACTCCACACTGAGAGACGGCGGATTAGGGTTCGAACCGATCTAAAACATTTTCGCCTTTTTCTCTTTTTACCCTTTTTTCCGGGTCCCAGACCCGGTGCCTTTCCTTCTCTTTTTGAAAACACCCCGGTGGACCGCGCCTATGAACCTCCGTGCGCTCTCGGCCCACCGCTATGTGTCGCCCGCTCACACCTCCTTACCATGATTCCTCTTGGAGTCATCTGAGTATTTCCTTAGAGACATCTCATGAGTTAGCAATGTACCTATCAGCTCATAAGAGCTGTAGGTTTTAAGATCATGAGCCTCCTCGATAATGCCCCTCTTGGAATCCCACTCTACTATAAGAGTGCGAAGAATCTTCTTAACAAGATCTTCCTCGCTGAACTCCTTTCCAAGCCTCTTCAGTTCATTAATAATGTTAATGAACCTGGTATTCATGCCCTAAATACCCTCACTAGCACCCATCGAGAACATCTCATACTCTCTTAGCATGAGATTGATCTTTGACTCCTTGACCTTGTCGATTCCCTCAAAGGTAATCTCCAGCTTCTTCCAGATTTCCTATTGAACTTAGTAAGTAATTAATCGTTGTGGCATTCTCCTTGAGAAGCCTCCTATCAGCATCATCGTAATCCTCTGGATCTACTGGGACGCGTACACCATTCCTCACAACAATGGGAACTCTAGGACTAAGCTCAATTATGATCTAGGCCTTCATGCTTTTCGATTGGATGAAATTTTTCATTCTATTTTTCCAAAAAGTATAGTGATTACCATCAAAGAGAGGTGGTCTAGTAAGAGACATTCACTCTTTAAGGATAACTGTCTAACCAGAATCTGAACTGAAGTTATTATATGCCATTTATGGATCTAACTCAAAGTCGATTAGTCTAGAAGCTGAGCAACTGCTCTGATACCACTTTTTTGTCCGTAAATAGGCTAATAACGATAGAAGAGGGGGGTGAATGCATTATCTTGGTTACTTTTAAACTTTTTCCAATTTATTCGCCAATTTCAGTTTTTATATGCGTGCTAAGTGCGATATAAAAATGTATAAACTGCTCAGCTCTGCTGGCATAGTTTATCTTCAATCCTTAACTAAGTAAGACTTACTCAGCACATATTGGATAATAGGCAAATATGAGAATGAGAGAGATGAATGAGCAGATCACTGATAAAGCTGATCACTTAGAGTTAGAATGATTACACCTGAGATTTTATCCTAGTTAGGCCCCAAACCTACCTCTAATCCCCAGATACCATCTCCGAGCTTTAATCCACTAGTGATTCATTCCTTCAATAGGCAGAGAAGCGTTTACAATAGGTAGACATGATTACAGAAAGTACCTTTCTTTCTAACTACCTCTCAACTCAGTTTGGGTACCCTTCCCAAACTGACACTCAGATTTTGAATAAGAAAATGAACTGAATTCAACTTATAGAAGCGTTGAATCTTTACAATGTTAATCTAAGTTTCTCTCTATTACAATCAGGTAAAGCTATTAATGTTTGCTTGATTGTTTGCTGTGGAATTTCTTTTTAAGTAGTAGAAAATTGCGCAGAGTTTTTGCTCTTAAGAAATTCAAGGTGATTCACCAAGTTTTAAAGTCTACTCCAGTCTTCTATTTATACTTTTAAGCTTAGAGAAGTAGCCGTTGCAAACTTTTCAAGATCACTGATCTTCAATTTCTCATCTCTTTAATCTTTTGAATCTTCTCGTTAAAGATAGATTTCAGGATGTTTAGAGATAGGAATTTGAACAATGAGGCATGATAAAATTCCATTGACAAATTCTCATTTATCTTCAAGCAATCTGGATTTGAGAGAGGTGTGCTATATTGCAACGTGGAGTCTTCCCATTGGATGACCTTGCTGACGTTGGCAGAATCGCGCAGAGACACTTGAGACGCGGTGCTTAATAGAAATTCCTTTCACTTGGACTGTAGCGAGGAATCTCTAACAATCGTACTGACATTTTTTATGTTGTGTGGACCATGGGAATCTTTCTCAATTTCATTGCCTTTTACCCTAAAAAGCACTAAGAGAATATTCTGTTCCATCACAGATAACGTTAGTAGCACATGTATCATTAAATCTCTACGTGTCAAATAAAGCGTGCTTTTAATTAAATAAAAGCAAGAACTCAGCACGAGCTGAGTGATATAAACTTAGCTTTTCATACACTAAGTCATAAGTTAATTAATCATCTAGCAATATTGAGTTATTCTCCCTTAAATAAACTCAAGCTATCCTTATTAATTAAGAGTTTACTTAGTATTCAATTAATTTCACTATCCTAGTAAGTTTGCTATTTCCAAAACTACTCAGTATTGTGAAGTACTATGAACTAAGGTTCTACATGTTGTAGCAACCCGTGCTCCCTTTCCAACTCTTAGGTACATTTCCCTCTTTGCAAGCCTCCTACTATTCTGCAATCCCTGCATAGAAGTACAGATTTGAGTACCACAACCAGTATATAATACCCAAGTAGACACATAGGGAATTGTACAGAAACTCTCTAGTATGAACATACCTGAAGTAGATGCCTCACTTAGCTTCTTCTTCACTTGTTTAGAAATCAAAGATCTTAACTCACATTTCATTTCGGCACTTTTCATGAGTCTTCTCTTGACCTTGAAAGCCCTGGACTTTCTTATCTTTCGATCCTCAGCAACAAGATGATTCTCAAGTTTATTTATAAATTGTATATCAAATTGTTCTAATAAGTCTATCATCTCAGAAAAATTACAATAAACATTGATGCCATAGAAATCTATTTTGAAATTGTCGTACCTATGTGGTACACCTTTCAATACAATCTATTTTAAAGTATCCTATTCATAAGTAACTCCCATTTTCCTTAACTGTTCAGAGTTATCATAAACAGTCAAGGCAAACTAAACTACTGAGGTGTCAGCCCCAAGACTTTCAGATAGCATGAGTTTTTCAATTTCATCCATCATTACAAGCTGCACAATATGGACTCCATGTCTATATTTTTTCAAAGATCCTTGTACCTCGGAAGCATCGTATTGACCATGAAGTTCTTGGCGAAATCACAGTCTCTTTTGTCTTCACGTACTTATCAATTTGATAAATGAAAGGATCTTCTTCGAGGAGTTTGGGATATGGAATATCTAGTACATAATCTAGACTAAGGCTCTTTAGGAACCTTGTCACACACTTGAACTACTCATGAAAGTTATCTCCTTTGTAAAACTTGTTGTCAATCGGATGCATATCAGTATTGGTGTTTTTATTCAACCTAGATATAAAATAGAAGTTGTTTATACATTAGTATATGTACATGCATTTAATATAAGGTCTTTAATTAAACACATAATTCCTACTATTTTGTCAACATTCAAGTAGCCCCTTCTATTTAAATTCAAGAAATTTGGTTCAACCAATTTTCCTTAGTAGGAGCATCCATAGTCGCTCATCATGAACCCCACTATCTCAAGTCAAGCCACAAAAAGACAACCATGGTTGGAACCTGTCCATTGACATCTCTTGCAATTGCTAATCCATTTGATTTCTCTTTTTCGAGACGTGCATACCCAATTGCACGACTCCTCAAATGTGTTTCCAATTGGCATTATCTTCAATATTATGGAGTCTAACCCTTCTTGGTTAAGGCTTTAACCCCATCTAGTCTCATGACCAAACACATTTTGAGGGAATGCATGTTTTACATGTGCTTACATCCATTAATAAGGTTCGTATCACGACTTATGACTGGAAGACTATATACCACCTTAATATTATAGTGGGGATTTTATTAGTGTCGTTGGTCTCACCCTAGTCTAGGTCTTATACGATGGATATGATTATGATAATAATAATTTCGGGCTATCAATTATTAATCTAAGGGAACATGCTCAAGACCAGTACAGCATAATCATTCCATTATGCCAAGACTCTACATAACATGCAAAACAAACAAGGTGTATGTTTAAGTTCTTACACCTATGTCTATAAGTTTTAATTTAACAACTTAAACCACGGTTGTAAAACCATATGCGGAATCCAATTCTCATACTAGAAACCAACTAAGTCATAAAAGTCCCTTGGGTTTGCTTGAACCTAATACCGATGAAGATTTCCAGGTAGAAGAGGCCCCTTAAAGTGAATGAGCAGTCAACTCCAATCATTGCCAAAATAACCATGACCACTTCAATTCATTGTACCATAGACAATTATGATTTAAATATTTCATTCTTTTAATCGAGTGAAGTACCAGATGACCCTCAATTTAAAGCATTTACACGTGTGGTAAAACATTGTTAATTTATACGATAATCACCTAGACTAAGCTTGAACAAAACCTTAATCTAGTTATCACATCATTTTCTATTACCGGAATTGAAATCTAAGTCATGCATATCATACTTTAATCAATTCATAGAAAATTTTATGTCAACATATTATCATCAATTATGCATAGCATAAGGCAAGCTCCTATACCACTGCTGGTTAATTAAGATAGTAATTGAACATGAAAACTTGCAAGGCAGAAGTTCAAAACTTAACATTAACCCTAAAGGATCTCCTAAGCATGTCATGATTTATATAATCTAAGTTAAAACATTCCATAGATGCTCATAGGTTTATAAAACTTATGAAAAGAAACCTAGCATCTAAGTTTAGAGCATTTCTGGTTGATGCGTGCCTCCCCTTTAGTGATGCGCTCCCTTAGAACAATTGGATAGTACTTTGATAGCACTAGCCTCTAAACTAGGAAAGCCTCTATGATTGATCCACATGGATTTTCATCGACCAAAACCTCTAGTTGAGGAAGAACCCGTTGGTAGATAGTAGCTGCTAGACCACTCGAAGACCAACCCAAAAATTTGACTAAGAAGGCTCTTTTAAAAATATGAATGAGCAATTCTTGCAATGAAGGAGTAACTCATGGAGGATCTCATAAAAAGCTAGCGAAGAAAAGATGTCAAAACTCAGAAGGAAGGCTGAGCTGAAGTGAGAAATAAAGGAGCAAGAGGAGGCTATACATAAGGAGAAGGGGCTATAAGCTCCCCTTTTTAGCAATGTGGGATGGAAAAATCCCCATCCCACAAGCAAGTCACAAGCACGGAGCCCTAGGCTCTGCGAGTTGACCCGCTCAAAGCCTTCTTGAGCGGGCTGTGTGATGCCGCATAAGGCAAGCCCTAATGGGCTTGCCCTATCCCGTAAGAATGGGCTTGTGGGCTATCTTGTAAGAATGGGCTTATGGGCTATCCCGTGAGCTAGCATGCAAGATGCTGGAGGGCCAGTTACCAGCCAACATGCGCTGGCCTAGTGCCAGTGCATGCTAGTGGCCCGCAAGTAATTTTTGCTCGCGGGGTAGCAGCTCAGACCCTACCCACGAACATCCCGTGTTCAAGGGGCCCACTCATAACAAGAAAAATCCCTTGCTCACTCTTGTGCAGTTTTTCCCAAAACTCCTACTTTAAATCCTTTTAATTATTAATTAGTCCAACCAATTAATAATCCATCCAATGATTTCAACTTTCTTCATATTCTCGGTATAGACCCAGTCTATAAGTTCTTTACTTAGTTTGGTAAAGTGTGACCTCATAGGATCTCGAAGTGTAGAGCCGCTAGAGGTTAACCTAAACTTGGTTTCCCATTCGAGAACCTTTAGGCTTAGTATTCCAAACCGAAATGGAACCCGATAACTCTAGACGATCAAATTGGCTTTCTAGCAAAGGCTTATGATCCCCCGATACTCGAAACGTCATGTGCTTATAACTTGATCCGGTTCGGCACTAGTAACCAATACAATACACTCCTTTCATCAGGTTAAGTACAATTTAGTTTATTAAGCTCCGATTAAGTGTTAGCTCATTTAATAGCTGCAGCTATCTTGGAATTATACTTGTTCACGAAAAACACTACTCACTATATTGTATCAAGATTTACTGCAAACCTGTTCTATCAATCTTAAACTCTAATTAGAGGTTTATGCAAGTCTCCCTTCAATAAGAGGCCATAAGGTACAACTCCCACTATATCACTATATCAAGAGTGATGGATCCCATCTTAACTACTCAGCTTACCAACAAGTGATCATCACTACACCCGTAATCACCTGTATCATCTTGATTGCTAGGATATGAATAAGTATGACCCAAAGTATAGCAACTCCTACACAAGGTAACCAGTATCTCAGGTCTGAGGATAGTTGTACTGCTACTGTAATAAAAAAATGACACTAACACATGAATATAGTTATTTCTGAGTGTTTGTCTTATAGCGGTCTCTAATGTATTACCTAAATACATTCATTTGTTAACTCAAGGTACCACCTTCAACTCATGAAATCAGCTTTTTGGATCTAACCCAAGGAGTAAGCTTACAGATGCTAGTTTGTCCACTTCATTAATGTCCAATCTCAATGAAACTATGACTAGGGATATTTAAACTATTCATAGTAACACGTGTGTGCAGTTCTCACACCACATAACTCCCACTCTGTCCTTGCACTTTCATGCTATGAATTAGTCATGGACTTTGCTTTATCTATGCGCATATAAATAATAACACACACACACACACACACACACACACACACACACACATATATATATATATGATACTAGTGAGATACATAACTTAAATACATCGATAAATAGCAAAGATGCCTTTATTATTGATAGCAATAATCTATAAACCTTGTGTACATTATAACTAATAAAGATATATCACCCTAATTGCCTCTAGGGCATGCATCATGTTTAACACATCGTATCTACTATACTCTTAGCACTCTCATTATTATCAACAAACTCTCTTGAAACTTCTCAAATTCTTCATTTTATGAGGAGTCAAAGGGGATGCCGATGTGTTGATTAAACTCTCGTATAATTGTCTTCTTCTTCATCTTATTTTTTGTCAATTCATATAGTAGTAGCACTTTGCTAACCGATGCATCCAACTCAACAACAAACTTGAGAGAAGGATATCTATTCTTTGCAATCTCTCTTATCTTATCCAAGATGAATTCATCATCATCATCCTTTTGGATGTGAAAAGTGGTAGTTTCTTCATCAGTTATAAAATTTACCTCGGCACCAATCACATTTACTTGTTGAGCGGATTCATTAGCCTCTTGAGTGTAGTCCTCACTATGAAGTATAGAATCGATCAACGACACAAAGTTTGAATTTTGGGTTGAAGAAGTGATAGATTCAATGTTTGTAGGAGGTGGAATAATGTTTGGAGTTGTGTTTGATGAAGGTGGTGGAGAAATTTTAGGTGAAATAATTGGTTCTTTAGGAGGTGGAGACTTTTTAGGTGAAGGAATGGGTGATTTTGAAGGTGATGGATGTAGAGAAGGGATTTTTTATGGAAAGGAAGGAATGGTGTTTGTTAGTAATGGATTTGGGTTAGAAGATGGAGGGGAAGAAGGTGATGAAATCTTTACCATGTTGGTGATGGATCCTGATTGATCTAAGGGTTGATTTGCTTTAGGTAACTCAGCATGTTAAGCTACTTTCTCTTGCAATTTCTTGTCTTCTGTAGCCTTGACTTGAGATTTTGCAGCAAATGATTGTTGACTTATCTCCTCAATATCTTCTACATCACTCTCAACATGGTGTAGCTTCTTCCTCGCTCTCTTAAGATTAGTCCTCTTCTTTTATGCTCCATTTGAGCTACTTCTCAGCTTCAAGTAAAGGGGTGAGCACTTCCTCCCTTTCCATAAACTTCCTCTTCTTGTTTATGAGCTATGCTTCTAGCTGAACTACAATCATATACTTGATCTTCTTCAAAACTTCTTCTCTTGGTAGAGGCAACTGATCTTGTATCTCAAGATCCTCATCTTCAACATGTTGCACAAATCCATCTCTCTTCCTCAAATTCAGCTTCTTAGGCACCCTCTACTTAGGTGCCTTAGCCTGCTTCGCCATAGGGTTATTTCCATTGGCTTTCTTTGCTGTTGGGCCACTTCCAGCCTCCTACGCCTACCTAAGATGAACACCTATTGGGATGTCATCCTCAAGGTCAATTTCTGGTTCTCGAAAGTAAAAATCTTTAAATCCTAAATTTACATCTTATTTAACCACGTTCACTAGCAGCACTGTTGGCAATACTTTTACCTTCTTAAACTTTAAATCCTAGATCTTTGTGTATCCAAAGTGGAGAGAAGAGCTCTAAAGTCTCAGCATATGCTCCAAGTCGAACACTTTTTTAATGGGAAGAATTCCCTTTCTTCTTTCCCTTTCATATCTAACTATGTTGATCCCATCACTTTTACAATTTTAGTGATTAAGTACCCATAATGGTAAATAGTTATCACCTTGGTCAGGTGATTGAGAATCAAAACTAGCCAATCTAATTGTTTTCCCTTTACCATGAGGTAGATCACACAACTCTCAAATTTACAGCAGTTAAAGAGAGATCCCATCTTAGGTAACAAAAATTTAATCAACAACTCATGATAAGCTTTTGCCCTCCAAGTAGGCTTGATGCCTTCTACTCATCGCATCCATAATCTGATGGCTACTCAAATGTATCAAGAATAATCACATAATCTTCATCTTTAGGCTACCTCAGCCTAATGCCCTTGTTGCACATGCCCAATGGGTCTCCAATCAACTTCGTTGAAACTGAAAGGGAATTTTCTTCTATCTCTACTATGAGAAGGTTAGTATGACCTTAAATGGTATACATGCTTGTATAGAACTTGTTCATAAATTCTATAATGGTTGGTCCTTCAAGAGAGAATAACATTAAGATGTTACTCTTTAATAACTCTCTCCTGAAACTCATTTTCACCAAGCTATGAGAATCTACAATGTTGATAGGCCCATTTCATCAGCACCTCATTTCTTTAGGGTGCACACTATTCCTTCTTCAAGCATTATCTTCTTTGTCAAACCAGTTGCGTCGAGAACAAGATTCCTCTAAGATCTCTTAGCTAGCTTAAAAGGATACTCATTAAAAGATGGTTAGTCAATAATACTTTGAGACACCATTGAAATAAAGGAAATCTAAGATTTGAGAACTTGAGATTGAGAAATTTTTGCAGAGAGGAAATGAATAGAATTATTGAATGCGTAAACTCCTCCTCCAGCCAAAGTTCTCTTTATATATACATTCAAATCTACAATGTTAACGTGTCCTTCCACAAGCCAATATCAAAGTGAGCGGTGAGATTGAACAAATATTAACTGACTTAATAAATGTAGTAGTTTTTTTTATAATGATTCAAATTCAAGTTTTCTTCAAATCATAAAGAATTTAAAATACTATGAAAGGCCAAAAAAATTATATTTACAAAGTTGAGTGAATACGTGTTATCTTAGTTGGTCAACATGACTTTGAACTTAGCACTTTAACACTTGGCAAATTTTTTGAGATTTCTTGAAATTGGATTTTCCATGCAATTTAACTCTTTATATTATTGAACTTCTCCTTTGAAATTTATGTTGTGAATATGTCAGCACGTTATTCCTCTGATAGAACATACGTTAATTTAACATATCCCCTTAGCACATGATCCCTTATGAAGTGATGTCTTATATTGACATGCTTCATCCTACCATGTTGTATTGGATTTTTTTGATAGATCTATAGCACTCTTGTTATCACACATAAGTTCAAGGCATATAGACTTTATACCATAATCTTCTAATGGTTACTTAATCCATAGCAGTTGTGCTACACAACTTCTTGTTGCCATGTACTTACCTTCTGCAATGTTGAGTATAATAGAAGTTTGCTTCTTATTATACCATGAAACTAGAAATTCTCCAAAGAAATGGCATTTGCTAATTGAACTCATCCTATCAAGTTTGTCTCTTCCATAGTCAGCATTTACGTATCCTCTAGGTGTAAAGTCTGAGTTGTTTGGATACCACAATATTGCATTAATATATCTTTGTAAATACCGAAGAATTATCTTAACAATAGATAAGTGAGATTCTTTGGGGTTAGCTTGATAACAAGCACAATAACATACAAAGTATTGAATATCAAGCCTATTAGCAGTTAATTAAAATAGAGAACCAATAATAGCTCTATATAACTTATTGTCTACAAGCTTACCAACTTCATCCTTACTTTTATAGTATTTGTGGCTATTGGAGCTGACATTGGCTTAGCTTTCTCCATATTAAACTTTTAGAACATCTTTGGTATATTTAAATTGGCTAATAAAATTTCATCATCGCTTTACTTGATTTGTAAATCAAGGAATAAATTCAGTTCTTCCATCATTGACATTTCAAACTCACTCTAACTCTGTTAGCTGAACTCAATGTAAAGTCCTTCACCAGTTGCTTCAAAAATGATATCATCAATATAGGTTTAGACTAGCTACACATCATTCTTCTTGTGCTTGCTAAACTAAATTGTATCTCCTTTTCCTCTAACATATCCTTTGTTGATAAAAAAAACATAGTTAGCCTCTCATAGCAAGCACAAGGTGCTTTCTTTAATCCATATAGCGCCTTCTTAAGCTTGTATACATGCTCTGGATACTTTAAGTCTTCAAATCTAGGAGGTTGATACACATATACTTCTTCTTAAATGAATCCATTCAGGAAAGCACTTTTTACATCAATTTAAATTAGGTTGAAATTCATATTAGATGTAAAAGCATAAAGAATCCTAATAGCTATAAGTCTTGCTACTGATGCCTAGGCTTCATCATAATCGATTCCTTCTTATTAATTGTAGTCTTGAGCATCGAATCTAGCTTTGTTTCCAACAACATTACCATCTTCATCAAGATTGTTCTTGAACATCCATTTAGTTCCATTGATTGATTTGTGTTTGCCACTTTTCTACTAATAAGTTTAATAGTTTATTCACAAGATTCGGTTATATATCAACGATGCCAAAAACTTGTTCATGAAAAATATAGGTGTTGTCAGTACCTCTTATCAAATATAAAAATGATGATAACTGCAAGTATACAGTTGCGATGTAGCTTTAAAGGATATCGATCCCATAGGGAAGGGCTAGTTCTAGAAATCAACAAGGAAGATAAAATAAGGAAAATAAAATATAATGAAGTAAAGTTTTAGGAAAGAAGGGTTAGAATGAAAAATGAGTAAATATAGGTATGAAAGATTAGAGAATCTAAATATATAGATTTTC